>LOEQ01001517.1:49683-73628 GCA_001685075.1 Bramus lutescens | reverse complement strand
TCTATCTATCTATCTATCTATCTATCTATCTATCTATCTATCTATCTCAGTGCTTCTCAACCTTCCAAGTGCTACAACCCTTTAATACAGCTCCTCATTTTATAGGATAAAATTATTTTCATTGCTACTTCATAACTGTAATTTTGCTACTGTTATGAATCATGATGTAAATATCCATGTTTTCTGATGATCTCAGTCAGGTAGCCCCCATGAAAGTGTCATTTAACCCCAAAGGGTCATGACCCACAGGATGAGAACCACAGATCTATATTATCTGGATCTAACATTTATGATCTGCCTACCTGCTTAATATCTATCGCTATCAGCCCTTCTGTTAAACATTTATGCACAAAACCTGCACCACATTTTCGTTACCCACTCTTTCAGGGATAGGCACAGGCTACTTGAGCTTGTGCCGTGTAATGCCACACCACTAAACACTGTCATGCCACTGTCTCTATGACAAGTTCATGTGTTCTGTTGAGCGTGTCCTCGGTTTAGGAGTGGCTGCATATAGAAATTCTGTTTTAGTTTGCTGTGTCATGATATTCTACACAGTTGACTGGGTTACATCTGCAGCACGGATGGATATGCAAACGTTAGGCATTCCTTAAAGTGCACACCTAACCAACAGCTTGCTTTGTTAATTTGCATTTCCCTATCTATCCTTATGACTACTTTGTATTGTCCTTTAGAGAAATGCCTATGTGGGTCCTTTGCCCCTTTTTAAAATGAGGGGTTTTGTTTTGCTTTTGTTTAGACTGTATGTTTGCTTTTGCTTTAGTTTCTGTCTTTTACTTTTGACCTGTTGGACTGTCTTGTGTATTTTGGAGTCTGGCCCTACAAACACACAACTTAAGTGATGTCCCTTCCTGTGTTTGTCACCTTTTCCTCTGTTCATTGTTGGCTGCTCATCTATCAGTTGTGGTTCTGTCATATGTGCTCTCCAGGACTGCAGTGCACCCCCACATCTGCTCTCTGGGACTGCAGTGCACTCCCACATCTGCTCTCCGGGACTGCAGTGCACCCCCACATCTGCTCTCCGGGACTGCTGGGCACCCCATATCTGCTTCCGGGACTGCAGTGCACCCCATATCTGCACTCCAGGACTGCTACGCACCCCCATATCTGCTCTCCGGGACTGCTACGCACCCCCATATCTGCTCTCCAGGACTGCAGTGCACCCCATATCTGCTCTCTTGGACTGCAGTGAACCCCCATATCTGCTCTCCGGGACTGCAGTGCACTCCCACATCTGCTCTCCGGGACTGCAGTGCACCCCACATCTGCTCTCTGGGACTGCAGTGCACCCCCAGTCGTTTCTCACACATTTCCCTGGATTGTGTTCTAATCCAACAGTTTGTGTCTAACGTCCATTTTGATTTTCCTTTTCTGTGTCACGAGACAAGGGATCAATCCATTCTCCTGCTGTGGCTGCCCTGCTCTCTGCACATCCTCTCCACATTGTGTTCTTGGCGCCAGCGTGAAACATCAGTAGACCATATCTGTGTAGTTTATTTCTTGATCCGCTGATTCCTTCGGTGACGCTGCATACCTGCTTGCTCTCCTGCCACAGCCATATGGTTTTGATTGCCATAGCTATGTATCATTTTGAAATCAGGAATTACAAAGCCCCCACCTTTGTTCTTCTTGCTTAATGTTTTTTCTATTACTTGCATTCTCTGTTTGGTTTATTTCTGCTCTCATTTTTCCTGTTTAGTGTCTTCTTTAACTTTAGCCTTAGTTTCTCTCTTCTTTTCTAGTGTCTTGAGGGCCACAGAGGGCATAGGTTGCCCAGAAGGATGTTATTGTAATTCACAGGGTTCAAGCTCCAGGTACAGTTGATTTCTTTCACTCTCTGGGCTCTCTTCTCCCAGGCATAATGCCAGCTTTGACCCTTAAGATATGTGTGTTTCACCTGGAATACCCGCAGAGGTCAGGAAGTCAGTGAGTGAACTTGGGGAGGGGCTTTCAAGTGAGGTGAGGGAGACCGCAATGTATAGAATTTCCCCATTTATAAATGAACAGGAAGTTAAGTGGGGTGGGGATAGGAGGGCAGGGTGGGGGAGGCAATAAGGGAAGGGGTAACTAACACCAAAGACCTTCTGAAAAAGTCATGGAAACCTATTATTGCAGAAGAATCCTGAAACATAAATATATACATATATATAATATATAAATATATTAAAAGTTTAAGCAAAGTTACCCTATCACAGGCAGCAATGCCCTAACTAGACAGCACAGGATAGCAAATACAAAGCCCAGTACTGGGAACGGGGCAGCTCTGTTAGAGTTGCTGGTCAGTGATTTCCCAGAAGCCCATAACAAACATTGCAGGTTACTGCCATTACTCTTGGCTGTTCTCTCGATGGCAAGCTCCTATTGCTGGTGACATCACATACTTGAGTCCATGGAGAAATCAGTTGGGAAGATGGGGGAGGGAGGCTCATACAAGTCAAGATACTAAGAAAGCTTGAGGCTCAATTCAGGATGCTCAGCTAATAACCAATCCAGGAGGCCGTTCTGTGAGCAGTTGGTACACAATCCTGTCCTTACTTTAGACCCATCCTAGACTTGCCACCAGCATTCAAGCACAGTTTGTGTATATGCATGTGTGTTACATGCATGTGTATGTACATCTGTGTATGAGGTATACATGAATGGAGTCCAGAGGTCAACCTTAACCATCTTTCTCTATTGTTTCTACCTTGTTTTGAAGGCAAAGTCTCTCAGTGAGCCTGACACTCTCTGATTGAGATAGACTGCCTGGCTGGGCCCAGGGATCTGCCTCTTTCTGCCTTCCAGAGCTGGGACTACAGGCATCTGCTCATGTGCCTAGCCTGTCACATGACTGCTGACAGCTGAACTTCAATCCTCATGTGTAGCAAGCTTTTTCATGGGCCGCCAGCTCACTAATAACGACTCTGAAACTTATTAATTATGGAAGCTTGGCCTTTAGCTTAGGCTTCCCTCAACTAGCTCTTATAACTTAAACTAACCCATTTATATTAATCTCCGTTCTGCCACGGGGCATTACCTCTCTTCCATCTTGTTTCTTTTTCTGCTTTCCCTCTGTGTCTGGCTGGTGATGCTGCCTTTCTTCTTCCCAGAGTTCTCTTCCTGCCTGGAAGTCTCACCTATACCTCCAACGTAGCTATTGGCCGTTCAACTTTTTATTACACCAATCACAGCAATACATCTTCATGCAGTGTACAAATATCCCACAACACTCGTGCAAATGCAGCAAGCACTTTACTGATGGAGCCATCTCCCTAACCCTAAGCCAGCACAGTTTAAAGTAGCTTTTTAGATGCCATTGGGTTATTGTTATTATTATTATTACTATTATTATTAAAAATTCTGTCTCTGATCCAGAGATTATCACCAGATAGTCTTTGGGCTGAGTTCAACACAGGCACTCACTCTGTCTGCTGTAACCAAGATGGCCTAACACCAAGTAAACAAAGAAATAAATTTGTGTTACACTTAATGCATTATAAACATATACAAATTGAAAGACACATGGTTTTCAAAGTATCGGGCTGTTTTCTCTGGCAGAGTCAGCAATGGCCGTCTCATTATCTACCCTTTCCCTGTGGAGATGCCTGACACTGTCCCATGGGTCACAGTAAATGTCTCTGACATGGATAACAGTTGCCTTTTGCCACTCTAGTTAAGAATTTTGAGACCTCCCCCTGTGTCTCTCTCTTCGTTTGCCTGTTTGGTTTCATTAGGATTAGAGTGTGTGGCTGTAGCGTTCCTACTATTCCTTCCCCACACCAAAGGAGAGGAAACAAAACACCAAAGCTTTTGCAGTGCATCATGGGCCATGTTTCGTGGTTGTGGTCTACTCTATAATCCTGAGACCATTTTGCTGTTGTTGTTGTTAAGATTTTTAATTGTGTGTAGGTGTGTGTGTCTATCTGTCTGACTGTCTTGTGTATGTGAATGTTCAGGTGCCTCAGAGTTCAGAGGTGATGTATCTCCATGGATTTTTGAGCCACCTGGCTTGGATGTGGGACACTAAACTTTGGTCCTCTGTAAGAGCAATATGTGCTCTTAACCATTGAGCCATCAGGGATGGTTTTTGTCACCATTTTACAGTGGAAGGAGCTGCAGTTTAGATGTTGGTGATTTGCCCAAGGTTTTAATTCATAATGATTCATGATCCAGATCTTTCTGCTTCTGCGCCTGTGGTTAGAACTAGCGCACTGCTTTTGTGTGCTTTCTTAACACAAAAATGATAAAAATCATCCCCTAACATAGTTCCTTCATCTTTCAAAAAAAAAAAAGCAAACAAAAATTGATTAAATGCAGTTGCACTATTGAAAACGAAGCAGTCAGTTTTGAGGCACTCCAACTCCTTCCCGTTTGTGTCACTTGGTGGTGAGCTGGCTTTAATAACATGCTTCATGATTTCCTTCTTCATTTGCCGGTTTGAAATATCCAGCATACAGGTGGGAGGATGACAGAGCGAAGAAACGGCATCAAATCTCTTTCTTTTCTTTTCAATTGAACTCACTGTGACACACAGGCGCATCATTCTCGAAGATGGCAGGTTTCTTAAATGATGGTTGATTCCAGCACATCTGCAAACACTTGACATGTTGGGAATCCATGAGTCTGAAACATGTGAGCAGAGGGGATGTTATCCCTGAATCTGAGGAATTAGAGCCATTTAAATGCAGTTCCCAACAGTATGGCTTCTGTGCTGTATGCAAAGGCCTTGCCCTCCTTTTCCATGCAAAGCTGCTGTGCCTCAATAGAGTAGGGCTTTCCTGGTTCAATGGTTTTCCTGGCAGCATTACACCTTTTTCTTCCCAGTTGTGCCTCTGGATTGTTTGTATCTGTGCATGTATGTATTGATACATTTGTGTGCATGCATATGTATGTGTGTATGGATGCAGGTGTGTGCATGTGTATATAAATGTATGTGTA
Organism: Bramus lutescens; assembly: GCA_001685075.1. NCBI lineage: Eukaryota > Metazoa > Chordata > Mammalia > Rodentia > Cricetidae > Bramus > Bramus lutescens. The sequence goes on along the minus strand of LOEQ01001517.1, from coordinate 68,690 downwards.
CACAAGTGTGTATGGATGCAAGCATATGCATGAATATATAGATGTGTGCATGTTATGTATAGATGTCTGTGTGGGCATGTATGTATAGGTGATATTTATGTGTGCATGTGTGTATAGATGTGTGTGTATGTGTGTGGATACATGTGTGTACATATGTGCATATCCCAGTGTATGGAGGTCAGAGAACAACCTCAGGTTTGTTCCTCAAGTGCTGTCCACCATTTTTTGAGACAGACAGTCTCTCTGGCCTGGAGCTCATCTAGGAGGCTCTGCTGACCAGTCAGTGAGTTGCAGGGATCTATCTGCCTGTCTCTGCCTCCCTGGACCTGGGATTTTACAAGCTGCACTACTACCACATCTAGCTTTTTATGTGGGTTTTGGGGATTCATGCTTGTACAGCAAACACTGCCAAAACGTGCCATCTCCTCAGTCTACTAAACCAAGTCTCTTCCCCTGTGTCCCAGCGTTATGTTGTAGCATGCATTGGAATAATAGCATAGACTGGTTCACACTGTGCCAAAGGCCAATGTGGCTATTGCCTAATGGTTACAACGAGATTGTAGGGGAAGCAGGGATCACATGGGCATCAACCCAGAGAAAACTGAAATGACCAGAAAGACTACAATCTGCTTGCTTCTTTCCTCCACACATGAATGCTTTTAAGAGCTCAGCAAAGAGAGAAGAACAGCTGCTTAACTGGGCATTGCACATTTCATTGTCACAAACCTTCTAGGGAGTCGCAGCTCAACTTAGCAGCTTGGTCAGACGGGAACAGACGGCCAGTTCAGTGTCTTTGGTGGCAATTCAAAAGCTTTAAAGAGGGTTTCTTCTCATGGGAAGAGAGTGGTTTTATGGCCAGCATAAGTAGTTGAGTTCAGTCATAAATTGTTTGAGAGCATCCTGAGAATGCACAGGCTGCTGTGCTTCTCAGCGCCTCCCCCACATGGCCAGTTCATAGGTTTATGCTCTTTCTATTTGACAACTACCACAAAGAGCTCCTTCCTGGGCCTGGGGAAGCTGTCAGGGAACTTAATGCCCCCAATTCCTCTCAAGCACATACAGCCCACACAGCTTCCCTCTGGACTAAGAACTCACTGTTAGTCACTGCCCAGGCGCGGAGGCCCTTTTCCTTGGGAGAAATGGCCTAGTAGGAGCTACTATGTCTGCTTCCAAAGGAATTTCTATGGAGTTGCTGTGGATTTTCAACCCCTGTGCTTGGTTAGGAAGCATCTGGAATTGTTTGATTAGGAAACACCTGGAATGTTCCTTCATCTCTTAGCCACACTTTCAGTTGCATCTCCAAATCGAAGGACTTACTCAGATGTTACACTTGTGTGTGTGTGTTGGAATTTATGCACATGTGTATAGTGCATGTACATGAGAGAGCACATATGTGGAGGCCGTATAACCTCAGATGTCATTCTTAAGGCTCCGCCCCCTTATTTCTTGAGACGGAGTCTCTCATTGACCGGGGACTCTGCAAGCTGGCAACTGGCCAGCAAGCCACTGTCTCTACCTTCCTAGTTATGGGGTTGTAAATACATACTACCACATCTGGAATTTTGAATGTGAGTTCTGGGTATTGAACAGGTCTCCATACTTTCAGGGCAAGCACTGTATCAACTGAGCAATTTCCCTAATACTAGATATTACATTTCCCATGAAAATCACCCCAAGAGAATGTGGAGATGGGAGGGGGAATCTATTGAGGGAGTGTCTGGGAGGGTGACCTGGAGTAGAAGTATGATCAAGATATGTTGAATATATGTAGAAAAATGTCAAAAAATAGTAAAAGTCACTATAGAAATAAATCATCCCTGGCAATGACTGTCCTGCCAGCGCTATTGCAGAACAAGCTCATGTACCAGCAAGCACATTAAGTGAAGGCCAGGAATCTGGGAGACACTGAAGATAAAGAAATAATAATGGACGTATTTCCTGGGTGCCGAGGTTCCCCCAGGACAGTGTTTTCCAGATAAATGGCTAAGGTGATGAATGCAGTGGGGTTTTTTGGCAGCTAATTCTAGATTTCAATTATTATTTATTTAGTTCTATAGGATATTTTTATTAACTAGGGATTTCACACAATGTACTTTTATCATATTTACCTTCAACTGCTGCCCTTAATTTCTTCCAGACCCACTCCACCTCCCTATAACTGCAACTTCTTGGCATCTTTTGTTTGTTTGTTGTTATTAAATAACCCACTGACTCTGATTTGTTCTGTCTATATACTCCTGAGTATGGGACCTTCCAATGGAGCATGGTTGACCTAACAGGAGCCATATCCTTGAAGAAATGGATTCTCCTTTGTCAGAAGTCAATAGCTCCTCAGATAGGAATAGAAGCTCATGAGTCCCTTCTTCCCCATGCTGGAATGTTGACTGCTTTCCTTGTCCTATGAGCTCATGAATGAAGAGATCCCGTCATGTCCAGAAGACAGGGTTTGGCTCTGGTACTCCCTGACACACTCCTACACATTTTTCTGCACCCTCTTCCAAGATGCCTCTCTGAGCCTTGAAGAAGGCATGCTGTGCATAGCCCAGGAGCAGCTGAGCACTCCACAGTTTGGCATCGGAACCAGTCATGAGTTTCTGGGTTAGTCATCATCCCTGGTACAAAGAGACTTCTCTGATGAAATATGAAAGTTGCACTAATCTGGGTTTAGAACTGCTCTGTCCCCTGGGTCCTCAGTGACCTCTAGAACCATCCGGAAGAAGGGGACTTCCCATGAACCTGGGCCCTAACCCAGAATGACAGCTGGTGCCTACCCATAATCTTTAGCTTCCTCTGAAGCCCCTACATGATATGAACTCCCCAAACACCAATCTATTTTTAAAAAAATATTTTTATTAATTCTTTGAGAATTTCATACACTGAATTTGGATTGTATCCGTCTTCTTCCCCCAATTCCTCTCAGATCCATCCCCATTCCAAACCCACCCAATTTTGTGTCCTTGTTTCTTTTTAAACCCATCCATCCCAGCTAGTGCCACCCATATACTACCTGTGGTTGTAGGGTCATCTCCTGGTTTCGTTCCACCAACCAATGGCCACACCCTGTTTCTCCAGCCAGCTATCAATTGCCAATAGCTTCTCAGCATATTTACTTTCTAATTATGGCAAATGACCCCAAGTCTCCAATCCTCATCAGAGAAGCTTCTTCTTGCAGTAGATGGGAATTAACAGAGACCCACAACCGAACAGCATGCAGAGAGAGCCTTGGGCGCACTCAGCCCTCAATGAGATGTCTGTATCATACCTCTCCATGCAAAGCTCAGACATCTATACAGAAGAGGGGGCTGAAACGTTGTTAGAGCAGAGATTGTGGGTAACTTCCAGACACAGCAGGACCGATGCCTATGAACTCACAGGGACTGCGGCACATACCTGTACAGGTTCAAGCTAGCTGGGGTCCCAGCCCTGGGGGGACAGTAGACACGAGGTCCGCTGAGCACCTCTGTATGTATCAGCCACACTGAAGACGAGGCCCCTTGCTCAGAGGCAGTTGAGCAATACGAAATGAACTCCACGGTTGTTTAGAGGACTTTTAGTTTCATTTTGATCTGTTTTAGATTTAAAAAAAAAGAAGTTTGTCGGATTTTTGTTTTGATTTCCATTTTGTGTGGGTGTTGTTTTTTTTTAAGAGAGAGAGAACATAAGGTTGGGTGGGTAAGGAGATGAGGAAAACCTGGGAAAAGTTTGGGAAGGAGAAAAACATCAAAATATATTTATTAAAAAGTTTTTAAGAAAAAATAAAAATGAATAATAGAAATCAGGTTTTTTAACAATTGGCTACTGTCTGAGGAGTTTCAATACAGACTGTCCCTGGAGACAGTTCTTAGAGCTGGCATCGTGAGCATCATGATGGCCCAGCATTTGACACCCTGTCCTAGACTGTCCTTCAGTGCAGCCTCTGACAAAGCTAGGCTGTCCCAAATCCCTGGGGAGCTTCCTTCATGCCAAACAAGGTTGGGAAGCCCAGACCTACAGGTGCTGTGTGCCCAGGATGATCTCAAGGGCTTCATGCTGGGTGGTGGAATCATCTCCTGGGGAAAGGGATCCTGTCATTGATGTTCAAACCCCACAGGAGGACATCTCACCAGGATTTATATTTAAATTTTATTAATGTTTGAGAATCAGCATATGGATCATTTTTAATTTAAGTTTAACTAGGAATATTAGTGTTTACTTATAAACTTGAAAATCATATAAAAATTTAAGAGTTTATACTCCAAAACTGAGATAATCTGTGCTGTTAGAAATGTCTTGGCCACTCATAGCTAAGTATGGGTGTATATCTGTAATTTCAGCAGTAGGGAAGCCAAGGCAGGAGGATAGCCAACCTGACTGAAATAATGGATCCTAGGCCAATTTGGACTACAGAGCCTCAAAAAAACAAACAAACAAACAAACAAACAAACAAACAAAACACCACCACCACCAACAACAACAACAAAAAAAAAACTAAAAACTAAGACTCTGCCTACTCTTGCCAGGGACCCAAGTTTCTTCCCAGCACCAGCATCATGGCTCACAACCGTCTGTAACTCCAGTCCAAGAGGATCTAACTCCCTCTTCTGGCCTCCATAGGCACCAAGCATGCACATGGCACACAGATATTCTTGCACAACATGAATTCACACACATCAAATGAAAGTAATAAATCTTTTTAAAACCCAAATAAGTAAATAAATGATACAAAAAGAGTTGTACTATCATTCAAGTATATCCCACTGATTATTTTACATTTATAATGTAAAATATAGTAGATTAAAAGATTTTCAAATTTTAGAGAAGTGTGAAAGAGAATGTTTTGAAATTCTAAACTTTGCTGCTTATGAGGCTTCAAATCCACCAGATTCCCTGTGATAAATGGAAAGAGATATTTAGCCATTAGGGGAAGTTGTTTAAACAATTGAAATATTTAAGGCAACACCCTGGTGCCTACCATGTCCTGTGTAACAAACTTGCAAGCGTTACACTGTAAAGAAGTTGGGCGTAAAACTTTCATGCTTTCCAAAGTGATAAAGACCTGAAATGAATTGGAGGTTAACAGATTAAGGAAGAACTGGGTACATGAATATGTGATTCTAATAAGTAGCGTATTGGTCCAGTGAGGCAGCTCAAGCCTGATGATCTGAGTTTGATTCCCAGAACCTATGTGGTGGAATCAACTCATGAAAGATGCTCTCTGAACACCACAAACACATGCACAATCACGCAAAATCAATACATCAATGTAATTTTTAAAATTAAAAACAAGGAAGTAGACTATTCATATTTTAGGCAGACTTTGTGTCCTCAAAAGTCCTCCAAGTTCATCTTTGTACTAGAAGAAAAAGGCTCATTGAATGTGCAGTTTACAAAAAAAATTATGAAACTCTAGGTTAATTTATAAAGCTAGTAGTAATGAAAAACAAGAAACAAAATAGTACAACTATGATGTGCAGCAGATTGAGCAAAATCTCGCGTTAAAAATCCCCCTAGATGATACGTGACTTTTCAGACACACACTCGTTGAATGTTCCAAAGATGAAGATGGATGCCTACTTTCATTTAGTAGGAAGGGACGTGGGCCAGGGAAGTGGTTTTCTGAGGGATTCTTGCTTACCAGCGAGTTTGAATCCCAGCTAAGGGACACTCAGCAATCATTTTCCACTCCCTGTGACAGTGTTTGTTACCCCGCAGCAACTTGCTCACAGATGAGGGCTTTCCCTGCCTCGCCTGTGCTGAGATTCTACCAGCTGAGCTTGCGGCTTGAGCGGCCGCACGCTGGCTAAGGCTGGTAAGCGGGCTGTGAGTGTGTCGGTGTGTGTCATCCTTTGCCTAGCGTTCTCTGGTGAAGTTGTGACCCTCATATCACATATATATTCAAACCCCCCCTTAAATCCTCTACAGAAGAGGGTGAGCGGAGAATCCCAGATCCCCGCCCACAGACACACACGTGGGCAGTTCTAGGCTTAGTGAAGCCCCCTGCCTCCAGCAAGCCTGAAGATGGATGCGCTTGGCAGAAGCGGCTGGTCGGCCGAGTTCTCCCTGTTGCCCAGCTCTCCCCGGAGCCCACAGCAATTCTCAGCCCTCAGCTCACACCCGCCCATCAGCTGCTTTCTGCTTAGAGAACCCAAGTGGGCTTCTGTGAGTAGCAAAGCAGAACTACAATCAGAAGAAAATCTGTGTTTTCAAAGGAGTGTGATATAGTCCAGAAATAAATAGGTGTCCCAGTTTATGCCTGATTTTTATCATCATGTTGAGTGGTCAAAGACTGATTTCTTTTCTTCTTTTCTCCAACAGAAATCACTGCCATCCAAACAGGGCCAATGCCAATCTGTCCCAAACATTAATAATGGATAAATTATATGTAAATGAGCATGGGCATACATTTCATAGATTATGGGCGGGAGTGAGGATGGCATGGTGTGTGCACAGTTTAGAACCCTTCCACCTGGGCACAGGGCTTTCAGAAGAGAAACACCCCGTGCCTTTCGTTCAGCAGGCCAGCCGGTGATTACAGCAAGAGCCTGGCCCTCTTGAAGCTTAGTTTTCTTCTTCCTTTCTTTGAGCATAAAGCAAAAGGAGGTTTCTCTGAGAATCCTAATAGAAGCTTTTGAATGATCTGCCGAGGTAGCAGTGGGGTGAATGGGCTCCATCAAAATTGGCCCAAAATATGAAATAATTATCGAAAGGATTCCATTAGCGACGAAAGCTACCTAGACAGGCAGACAGAAAGGCCAACCCTTTCCTGCTCTTAACTTATTCTGATGGATGGCCTGAAGTTGAAATGACTCGAGTGTATCACGGATCCTCAAAGAAAAATATTGAACATAGAGGCATATAAGCAAACGCTGGAAAAATAGACCCGTTAGTTAAAGCCTGGAACAAAAGTATATTTTCTTACTTTTCCGTTTGAACTCACAGGAGTGGAGGCTAAATAGAGTATCTTCTCATCATGTAAAAATTAGTTTGAATAAAATAGGGAAGATTGCTCACTCTGTGTACAATATGATCTCAAGCTGAGCAAAAAGAAAAATCTACAGGTGCCAGGGTTTGTGCCTTAAGGCATGGCAGCGTATCCCTTCCCTTGCAGGTGACTGTCGGGAAACCCTGCCCTTTTTCTGCAAGAAAGCATGAGAGTCCTTTCCCCTCCTGGAGTTCTGGAAGCCTGTTTTGCATTGTACACTCAAGTAGCCAATATGTGATACCCACACACATCTGTCCTCATTCATATACTTACACAGATGTGTTCCTGCCTAGCCAGGGGAATGTGGGTCGATCTCTGCGGTTACCTAGAATTTCCTGTAATTTTGGAAGAAGCATAGAAGCATCTACTTCTGCTTCCTCCAGAGCCATCCAGTGATTCTGAGAGCAATTGTGGGTGTCAGATTAAAAATTAAGTGGTCTGTTACGAAGAGAAAATTGCTCATAGTAAACAGACGTACTGCATCATCTGAACCAAGGGCTGGTTGGATGCAAGAGTATCAAGACTAAAGGGGAATTGGGTGAGGCAAGTGTGTTGCCCTTGAAGTTAATAGTAGATGATTCCTGAAAAGTAAGCGGCCAGCAATGTGGAAGTGGAAGAAATGACAATACAAGCAAGTATTATGAAACTATGAGAAACCTGGAGTCTGCGCAGTGTCTGCAGCTAAGAATCCCATCGTTGGTGTGAGGGATAAAGAACAATCTGAATTCAAGACCCACAAAGCTCTGTGTATGCCTTTTTATGGTTTCCATTGTATTTCCTTGCAACCTACAGACATGTTAACTTATTATTAAACATATTGTATTTGGATCAATAGCAAGGTAGTGGTCAAATGTAAATTACTATTTAAAAACGGCTAAATAAAAATACATGTCTATTTAAACCTTCCCCATGTGCAGATATAAACATTTGGTGGTATTAGATTTACATTAAAGCTGTTGAAATATCACATACATTAGTATAGAAAATGGGAGTGGAAGGCTTGTTATGATAGCCGGAAATATGTACAGCATTTTCCATGGGGTATGCAGTTGCTTCTTAATTCTATACGGTAGAATGTTATAATAGTCACAGATTCAATGCCTCAGTGGCTAGAAAAACAAAATTGTCTCCTAGGGATGTTTGGGAAGGTAAATCAAGACAGTATGACCATGGCCCTTCTGCAGATTTTAAGTTTCCCATGAGTGAGTGACCCAAACTAGCCATCCAGCAGATTTCTTTCATCAGAGGCCATGAACTGAGAAAAGTCAAGCTTATCTTATCAATTAACTTTGGGATATAATAGTATAATCCTTTTGTTATACACATTACATATTATATATTGCATGCTATATACATTATATTTATATATATGTATATCATATGTATATATGTGCATTTTACTTCACATAGTGAGAAAAAGAGAAAGCATTCAGTTTATGGTGAAGGTAACACTGTTTACTACTTTGAGGGTGAAACGTGTATAATGGTGACATGTTACTGGGTTCATTTGCCATTAGCAGCCAAATGTCCAGTTCCACCTCAGGACCTATTGGACAGAAGCCACCTTCCCAGTCAATTGCTTCTGCAGTGTGGTTCAAAGACAGCAGATGAAGGGAGGGTGGTTCCTTCAGTTCAAAAGTAGAAAATAAAACAAAACAAAGTGCTTTGACCTGTATTTTCAGAACATTAGAAAAGAAAGTTATGTCTTGTTTTTTGTTTGTTTCCAGAGTCTTTCTGTGTAGCCCTAGCTGTCCTGGAACTCACTGTGTAGATCAGACTGACACTGAACTTGAGATCATCCTACCTCTGCCTCCCAAGTGTGGGAATTGAAGATATGAGTTACCATGTCCAGCTGTTTCTTGTAATTTCCATAAATAAACATTTTAAAATCTAACATTGCCCAAGATGTTTCAGGTTTGGTGACCAGAGTGGGTCCTGGAGCTTGAGTGAAGAGCTTTGCTGGGGAACATTCTAGGCCTCAGCATGCAGACCAGCCTGAAGCAGTGCTGGAGCTGGATAAACACACCACCCAGTACAATGTTCTCATCAACATGTGCATTTGCAAATGAGTCTCCCTTTATCAGGGAAATAGAGGACCTGTTTACCGAAGATTTTGTTTTCTTCTGGTCACACCCCTGGCCTTTGTTTCACTGTGTTTTATTTCTGGTCACATTGATCTAATAATTACTCTTATTTCATTTTGTGTGCTAAGAATGATTTTGAGTTCCTCCAAAATCAACCTGTCTGTCAAAGGCTTCTTGGTTCTGCTTAAGTAAACTTCAATGTCAGTTAACTACACATGTTTTTCACTCCTCAGCTTTTGCTTGAAGTGAATGAAAAAACATCAGTTGATGCTCATCCTTCTATCTTTGAGGGAACTGTCAAATCACAAGTGCCCAGCTGTATATTGAAGGAAACAGCCTTATTTGTAACTACTAGGCACTAAAATCCCTTTTTGTGTCTGTTGAAGATACAAATTAAATAAGTGTCAACGTAAAAATCATTTGAAATTTGATTTTTAAATGTTGATATATGGAAGTTTGGGCCATCCTTATGCTGATAAGAAAAATGAAGGAAGACTATCCTGTGTTAAGAAGAAAGTCCTGAGTGAGACCTTGACTTTCTGATTGTTTTTTTCCACTTAGGTGTCGGCTTGCAGACACTGGCTAGGCTAGCCAAAAAGATGTTTGTTCTCCTCTGACAGTGAGCACAATGTCAGTAGATTGCACCCCATCTCAGGAAAAGCCTGATACCCATGGCTGTTTACAATGGTACAACATGAAGTTGATCAAGCATATAAAGAGCTGGGGAGGCAGCAAGTTAGATGAGGAACTCCACATGCAAGCTTAGGAGCTGCATGACCCTCAGGATCCTCTTAAAAGGCCAGACCTGGAATCTGGCACCTGTAATCCCAGTCAGTGCTGGGGAAGGGAAGGGGTGCAGAGGAAGGAGAGTCCTGGAGCTCACTGGCCATCTAACCTAATGGGGAGCTTCAGGGACAGCGAGAGAACCTATTCAAAAAGATTCATGGAGATAGCCACTTGATATAGGCCTCTGACCCCTGCTGGGCAAGTACACATACAAATGCATGAACACACCCCACACACTAATAATAATCATAGGAAATAATGATAAAGTAGAAAAAAGCTCTATACTTGGATTCACATTTTAAGGTCTCCAGTGATTGAAACATTTAAACATTTGCTACATATTTAAATTATAGAAAAGCCAAGGAGTCTTTACACAAGAGTATATCATTCATCGTTTGCAAATTATCAGTGATCTACATGCTCTGGGAACAAACAGCCATATGTGTGTGGGACGTAGATGAGGACTTTTCCACCTTCTGTTGCTCAGACTCTTGAGTCACCTTACTTAACATTTCAACCACTATTTCTCCTGTGTGTGATCTTGACCCTTTTGCACATGAAACAAGCAAGTGCTAATGGCTTAAGTGAAAATTTAGCATCAGCAGCTCTAGGATGGCTCAGTCAAGTCAGTAAAATGCTTGTCTTGCAAGCATGAGGTCTAGGGTTTGAATCCCCAGCACCATGCACAGTAGATGGATGTGACTAAACACACCTGTAATCCCAGTGCTGCAAGTCTCAGGTTCAGTCAGAGATCCTGTCTTTAAAGAAATAATGTGGAACAAGATGAAGGAGGACAGCCAGCACTGACCTCTAATATCCTCATGTGGGCGCATGAGCGTACGTGTGTGCATGCATGCCTGTGTGCATGTGTGCATATGTGCATACATGTGTGTGTACATGCGTGTGTGTGCCCACACACGTGTGTGTGAGAGTGAGAAAGAGACAGAGACAGTCGCAGAGAAACTTAATCAGATGGATATGACTTTAGTTGAAGATGTACAAAGCAAGTACATTTTTAAATTACTCTTGCAGAAAAGACAGCAGGAGAGAGGAAGCTCTCCTCCCTGTCAGCATGCTGATATGTTTTTACTGGAATAAGGAATATTGTCCCTTGGCAAATGTTTCTTACTTTTCTGTGTTTGTGTGTTTTCATTTATCAGTCAAAAGGCACTGGAGCTGGCATGCCCCTTTCCCTGATCAGCGTGGAAGGATGTCGAGCCATGGCTACAAGGCTCCTCTGTAATTAGGTTCTTCATCACCATTTTTCGTGGTTACTTATGACATGACCGTCAACCTTCTTTAGTTGGTTCTCACCGGTTCTCTACACAGATCTTCCTTCTTAAAGGAGTTCAGGTCATGATAAGCTGAGTTTGGATCATGATGCCCCATTCACCTTTCTAACTCTACAAATCCAGATTACTGCTATTAAAATAAGTTTTTATTTCTTTTGCATGCTAAACTTCTGTCCTCTCTCTGAGCTGCACCCTAGCCAGATCTACACATTGTTTTGTTTGTTTGTTTTTTTTTTAAATACATTTTAATAGTGGCCATGTTAAGTGGACAGGAGAAAGACTCACAAGGCCTCAACCCTGCACAAAGAGCTACAGGCAATTGAGGAAAGCTGGGAGTGGAGGAGGTATCCTTTCCTCGAAAAGAGCACACCAGTTGGTGGCCAGTACCAAATGGCCAGTCCTGAACATATACATACAAGTAACATTACATGGACTGAACAGCTTATGTTTAGGAGTATGCATGTATTAACTTATTTATGTACAGACATGCAATGACAATTAGTGAAGAAAAGAGGTCAAGAATTTGAAGGAGAGGAGAAGGGCATATTTGTAAATTATAAAAAGGGAAAGGAAAAATGAATAGTGGTACACTTTGGATTAATAAAATTTCCTAGGTTAAAATTTCAAAAGGAGACGGGCGATGGTGGCACACGCCTTTAATCCCAGCACTCAGGAGGCAGAGGCAGGCGGATCTCTGTGAGTTCAAGCCCAGCATGGTGTACAGAGTGAGTTTCAGGACAGGCTCCAAAGCTACAGAGAAACCCTGTCTTGAAAAAAAAAAAAGCGAAAGAAACACAGAAGTATGTAGAATAGCATGGGTAACTTCTTTACTAATCTCTGACACTCTGATATCTTAGAGAATTACAAAACTTAGCCTTAATGATGGTAGGAAACTTACTACATGCTGGGACACAGTAGATCCAAACTTTTGAGGATCCAGACCATATGTGTAGCTCATAGGAACTTTGTAGGATGGCAAAGAAGGAAAACATGCAGAAGCAAATGAATTGTAAAGAGGTTGCCATCATAAAGCATGAGCCAGGTCGGAGCATCCCAAGCGTGGGAACTGGACATCTGGCATCACTTTCTCCCTAGATTATCTCTACCCTAGGAGGGCTTAGCCCCTTGGAAGCAGGGACCTTGGGAATCTTCTGGCACCTCCCTATGCTGGTGGGGCTCACAGGAAGTGTTTGGTAAATGAACAACAAATGCCCTTCCCATAAGACAGCACCGCCTCCCCATGGAAGATTCACTTCCTGCCAGCGACTCGGATCTCTGACATCCACTGCCAGTCATGTTTAATACATGCTATACCATTAAACTGCTTCCTGCTTGGTTATATTTAAGTCACAAGCTAATGCTCTCCTGTTTGTGTGTCCATTTAAGGTGTGCAATTTGCAAGCCATGTATTTCAGAGTTAAGATCTAAAATGCTTTCTGAATGCGTGACACATGTGTGATGTAACTAGAAACACAGGAAGTTTTCAAAACAGAGACAAGAAATTCCATGAGTTTCCTTTGTGTGTCATTTGGCTTCAAGGATACAAGTACTATTGAATCATCAAACATGCATGCTCATAGCTAAAGAGCTTGAGATTTCCAATAAAAAGCACAGACATTAGTATTATATGTGACCCTCCAAAAAGCCCAGCGCATACTTATTAGTAGCTTTAAAGGGCAAGATGAGGTGCTGTCTGCAGGTCATGGAAAAGGAACAGGGACGTGTTCAAAGGCAGGAGATGCATTTGTGTTCTATGTAAAACAAACAAAGACCAGAGGAAATACATTCTCCACCCACCTGCCCACAATGCCTTCAAACCATTCCCTGGATCTCTTCTTCATGACTGTATTGGTATCATATGCTTGTTAACATTTTTAAAAATATTATTGGTATTGTGTTCATATTGAAGAATGTGAAGAGAATTTTGCAAGGAGAAAAGTGAAAAATATGAAAAGCTGGTGGTTTTAAATAGTATATTATTTACGTGAAAATATGTAGAAAATGTTTTAAAAAAATTTTTAGATAATATTTAAGAACAAAGTGGCATTCATGTTTAATATACATTCCCTGTATTATAAGATGTGGGCATTACATAGTATAGTGTACTGCACTAACAGTTCTGATATATTGATATGAAATAAAAATAATTGTGTTACCTTTATCCAGATAAGAGAGACATTGTTAATGGAAACTTAGAGAAGTTTGGGTAATTTGAGTAATTACAGTAACCACTGTTGTTCCTATGTTGTATCTGTTTGAAAAGCATGTGTATATATTAATTTAACTATGGAAATTTCATATATAATTATCCACAGAAAATCTAAAAGAATGCATCTAAAAATATGGTTATTAAAACCTCAGGATAATGTTTATGCAACATTTTATTCTGAGAAATTCACATTTTAGGAGGTATTCAAGAACTGTTCAGTGATGCTCTCCTGTGGAATGTTCCCTAGTTTGGGGGATATTTTCATTATTAAGTAAATGAATTAAAATCTAAATCTTTTTATTTGCATGTGAACATCAGAAAAGTGGTCAGGTGCTCTAAATTCTGTGGGAACATCAGCCACTGTGCACTTTAGAATATCCTGCTGATGGTTAGATTTCCCTGAAGTAGCATCAGACTTAGCTTACTAATAAATTATACATTGTTGAAATTTGAAGTTAGGAAGTTTACCAGTTCTAGCAGAAACAATTTTTTAAGAGAAAAAGAAAAAAGAAGAAATAAATACACTCCAACGTAACGTCAAAGTGAGCGCCCACATTGCAGAGTTTAGCATTTTAAAACATTCGGATTTGGTTTATTATACTGGTTTTGAGGTTTGCTCGTCAGCCAGCATAGTACACAAAAATTACAGACATAATATACAGTGTCTAACCTAATACTGTAGAAATCACTGTCTGGTGGTAGATAACCCAAAAAAGAGCAGCACAAGGCCCAACTTCTGGCTACAAAACAAAAGTCCAGTAAGTGTGCCTTGCATGGCCAAGTTTGAAGCCCTCCCCTGCATATGAGCCATGTATTTTGCATCTTTTGGGTGATTTTTTTTCTAAGTGTCTTTTTATTTTAACAATCTGGGTTCAGCTTCCTAAGAAAGATGCCTGTTTCACTCGATGTGTCCAAGAAGCTGGAGAGTATGTTTAAACAGATATAGTTTTTTTTGTCTAACCTTGTCTGGAAGATATAGGAAAACTAATCTGCCTTATTTACATAAGGCACAATCTATCCAGTATTCAAGGGTCTGTCAGAAACAGGAACCTTGTGCATTTCCATGGTAACCGATGGCATGCTGACAGTATCTGGCTTGTTGCAGCTTCGTCTAGGCAGGCCGGCAATTAATCAGCCATCTACATGCACAAAATTCTTTGTGAGTGAATGGCAGTGCCTCTGTATGCTGTCTGTGCTTTTACAATTCCGTATTCCTGCCGGGCAAAGTACTTTTTTGTCTCTTCTATTCATTTTCCATAGCTCGCCAAAACGTGCTAGAAAAGAGAGTGGGGGCTGGGAGAGGAAACACATCTACCTGTAATTTCAAAAATGACATTATTTCTTGCCAGCCTCAAATATGCCAGGATGTATTCCTTCCCTTTTATTCTGCATCTCATAGAGAGTTTTCTTTTTATCTTTTCCCCCCCTGGGCTTTCTTAGGTTGTGCCTGATGGCCCTGTGTCTTGAGGGCCTTCATTGTCGGTTTAAGTAGGACACACCTACCAGAGCAGGTATGTGCATGAACCATGGCAGGCCTGTGTTAGGCAGCTGGGGGCTTTTTATATCCCACCTCCGCTTCTGTCCTCTGAGCTATGTGGCATTGCCGGTACTCCCATTTTGCAGACTGAGCTGCAGATAAATTGAACCATTGTTGGATTTGCGTGGTGAGCTTGGTCTGAAGGCACCAGGCTGCTGGCCATGGTCCTGACACACAGACTTGTTCTGCTTTGTGTGCAGTGATTCAAGGTGTAGGAATAAGTACAGCTTCATGTCTGCATCCAGATGTTTTCTGCATCAGAAAGTAGGCTCGGGTGTCTCTCCATTTAGAGGCTTTCATTATCTAGAACCTTGTGTGAGAGTGGAACATACCCCAGCCTTAGGTGACTAGCAGAGAAGTGGGTTTGGATTTTGCCGGGGACTCTAACCAGGTCATGTCCAGGGAGGTATTCTGCTTTTTGTCACTGGGAGATGAAGACAAAGATTAATTACCTTGAAGGGGTCCACCCAGCACAGAGATTTGGCAATTCTCCATTTTATTTTCTGGAGCGTTACCTTGGATAGTCAAATATAATAAGCAAAAAATCAATATCTATAATTGGTTCAGTCATTTGTCCCCGAGGGTGGACTGAAGTTAGCAGATTTCCTTCTTGAAAGGGGAAGAAGAAAGCTTTGGCTTCTGTGTGGCTGACACATCTCGACAGGTCAAAAATTCCCTGAAGTCAAATTTGGACAGTTTCATTTTTTTCCACACACCATATTCAAAGATAAAGCATGTTCACCCTCAGTTTTCAACTCAAGCAAGTTATTTACAGAAGAGTAGCTCATGGCCTGGTGTGTGAGCTTATGTATGCTTTCACAGGTGAGTTTCCATGTCAAAGAGCAACAGGCTACACACATGTGTTTACAGTGGAGAAAACGGAAGGGGAGATGCATATTGTTTACACCTAGTCATTTTATTAGTTAGGAGCATGAGTGTGCAAATACACTTGTATATGACTGCCTTTTTGATACGTTCTTAACTCTGTGCTGAATTTACTGTTCAGGGACGAGTTCCACATCACACATTTTCTTCTGAAGTTCACAATTCCCCTGTGAGGTGGAGACTCGGCTTGAGCAGGAACCCTATCTAGTAGCATGGAAAAGGCTCCTTCCTGCGGACATCTCACCTCTCTGACCTTTGTCAGGTGCTCAGGGGATGACAATGCTCTGACAGCCACATTCCAGTTGACGAAAGATGCATTTCATAAAAGTTTAATTTATAAGATGGCTTATTATAAGGTCCTACTAATGGTTGATTTCCATTGTCAAACTTTAGATATGTGTGCTTGTCAAATGTAAGTAAATATGAGATTATTGATACACGACCATTTTCTTAAAAATCTTAAATAACCTAATGAATAACCTGAAAACCACTCAATATACATCATAACCCATTTTAAAACATCCTGTTTATTATAGAATTTTCATGAGTGTATTCCAAATTATAATAATGCTGTTCTTACAAGGAAGCCCTTTTTTCTCCCCCAGTTAATTTTTTTGTTGTTTCTACAGGAAGTATATCTATTTCAGCACAGTAATCTGATAGTATGTAGTCACTGCAATTTTGCTTACAGTATTAGAAAAATCAGCCTGAACCTTCTCTATCCAGACCAAGTGCCCTGCATTCTCCTCTCCTCCAGTCTCCTCACCTGTCTTCTTTGTGTGGCCTTGGGCATCTTTTGTTAAAATGAGAGCTTCCATTGCACCATCCATGAGTCATTCAAACAAGTATTTACTTCCTCCTGGGGGGGAGGTGATGATACCACCTCCTGACAATAATCCAGGTTGTGGATACCTTCCCCATGATGGAAGTTTTCTGTTTTGGTATCTAATTTTAGTATGAAAACATTTTAATGCAAATATTAATAGATAGCTTTCACATATAACTCTGTATTACTTACCTTTCTCATTTCCAAGTCTGTATAGTAAAAACAACTGTATTTAGTTCAGGGCTTTGGTTTAGTGAAATAAAATGTGTAATTTCCATATTCAACAATGGCTTTAAAAGTATGAGAAGTCTCAAGTGGTAAAATTCAGAGAAGAGACAGTGGAACGGGGCAGGGGTGGGAAGAAGGAGGAGGGGTGACTGCATATTGGAAGGGATCCTCCCAGGGGACGGCGGATGTGCCTCAGAACAGAGGGAGTAGCACCACCTGTGAGCTCCCCAGAAATCATTAAAATAAATACCTCCCATGAGCTGGCGGGTGGCATGAAAATTAGATTTCAATAAAGGTCTGATATTAAAATGAAATCTAATATTAAAGCTTAGAATGTTTCATCTTCATTTCCTGACTGGCTTCTCTGACACGGCCAGCCTAAGTCCCTCATGAGGCCCTGATGAGACTGATCTCATTCGCGAGTTGTGGGAAAATGAGGGTCTGTGGTCTACTTCCCCGCTGTGTGAATCCACTTGGCACTGCCGAACTGGGCGCCTACAAAGACTGAGGTGGTAAATTTTGTGTTATGTGGGCGTTGATCACAATCAAAAATAGCAAAGGGCAGCATGGATGCTGCTGCCACGCAGGATGGATGCTGGTGCCACGCAGGATGGATGCAGGTGCCGTTCTTGTGGGTCCTTTTCTAGTCATTGTCCCTCATGCTGTTAGTTGTCCCGCAGCCCTTCATGCATGGTCAGTCGATAGAGTTGGGAAACGCTGAATTAGTAGAACTTGTGTTCAATCACCATATTCAGCCACTTTTGACCTACGAAAGCGGCAATTTCGTATGATTCAAACTAGCACTTAGAAGGACATTATAACTACAGTGCAGCCTGCCGCTTGATTTTAGCTACTCCAGAATTCAGGGCAAAGCACAGTTACCTGGGGTTTTGCTTTTATTTTTATTTTGTATGTGTGCATGTAGTACATGTATGTGTGCATTTGTGTGGGTGTGGGGTATGAGTACACATATGATATGCGTGTCTTAGATGTTGTGAGTCAGAAACTGTATACCTTGTTTTTTGAGACAAGCTCTCTGTGGGACTTGGTGCTTATTGTTTGAGACAGGCTGGTTGGCTTTGGTCGTTTATTGTCCCATGACAACTTAGACCACAGTACCTTAGCCTTAGCATTTAGAATCCAGAATGAGATGAAGAGCAGGCGCAATTACAGTTTTTTCCGTTTCTGCAACGCTTGCTTTCTGGCTACTATGAAGCCATAGCTGGCTTTCCTTAGGAAAGGCTGCCTTTATGCTATGCAAAGTCCTTCCTCCTTTTAGTGAAATGTCTTTTCACTCATGAGTTCACAAGCAATAAGGTGGTTGGTTTTATGTGATATCTTTACTTGGCCACTTAGCAAAATAAAAGCCTGGTAACTATTTCTCTTTCGCTGTAAACAGGGTTTTCTCAGCCTGGTGTTTCTAGTCTAACTAGATTTTCTAACTAGACTTTACCTAAACTATGGTTCCTCACATGTCCGGAGAATGAGAAAGGCAGCCTCCTCAGGCCCAGTGAGATCTGCTTTAGTTCGGGATTCATCCCCATATCTCTTCTGGCCACTGATTCAGGAAAAGGGACAACTGTGTGGGGAAGATGAACAGCTTCCTCATAAATGTGAGAAAACTGGGTCGGCTTCCAAAGACCAGCACAGTGCCTTTGACAGCAGAATCAGAGAAATTATCCCGTCCCTCACAGAGTGAGTTCTGTCCACACAATACATGAGTGCCGTTCCTTCCTAGCCCTTAGAAGACCTGAGCTATTCTGTGTGAGATTTGTGGTTGTGGGGATGGTGTCTGTCCTCCTTGCTAGAGTTTAAGTTCCTTGAGAGCAAGGATACCATTGTGTAGCTGGCATGTAGCTCATGTTCTACATACAGCAATATGATGTGTGCCAAAGGGGTCCTACAGGGAGGTCAGGGAAACTTTCAGAAGTAACAAGGAGATATGCTTAAAGGGTGGCTGTGTTTTGACTTAAAGATATGAAAGATACATGTTTATCACATGGCTATTGCCCTGACATTTTCTCATGTTCTAATCCTTTGAAAGCTATGTTCTCTTAATAGTGGGTGTCTTCTCAATGGCCAATGACATGTTTTTTAATTTAGAATTCAATAGATCTCCTTAAGCCTAAAGCCAGTCTAGGAAAACGGAAGTTGTACCCATGTAAAAAGAAGATGGGGGTGGGGGGGTAGGGGGGACTG
>LOEQ01001517.1:20107-34599 GCA_001685075.1 Bramus lutescens | reverse complement strand
TGTGCAGGTGGGGTCAGAAGACAGATTGCCAGAGTCAATTTTTTCCTTCTACCATATGAAGGTCCAGGGATCAAACTCCAATCATCAGGCTTGGCAGCAAGTGCCGTTACCCACTGAGCCCTCTTGCCAGCCTGAGAGTGACATTTTATTTTTGTGTCACCTGTGATTGGACCCATCTGAGCTTTAGGGACAAAGGGTGATCGTGGACTCCTGTGCTGGTCCCTTGCTCACACGGAACCTGCAGGGGACTAACATGTTCATCCTCTGAGATGTCTCCACACATCAGAGACAGAGTGTCCAAGCACCAAGCCATACCTAATGGCTAACTATGTTTTCATGCAGAAATTAGATAGCGTGGTTTTGTACCCAAGCATTTGCAGCGCTCATGTACTAAGGCTACTCATGGAAAAGTGAAACAAGTTTGAATAATCTGGTATAAGCATTTTTAACAAGCAGAGAGGCTTAAAATCTGAAAGGGCCTGGGCTCTGACCAACCCCCGGCAAGCATTTATCATGGATTATCAGATTGGAAATGCTGAAAATCCCTTTGTGGGGTGTGTTGATTTGCAGGTTTTTACCTGGATGTGTAATGGAGCAATGCTGTTTATGGCCTGCCAGATGTGATTATGGGCCCACCCAGGAGAGATTGTATTAATACCAAAATGACCTGGCTTTTCATTAATCAATTATGGGCTTCTTTATTTAAGGGATGCAGGGAGTGGGAAACAGTGGAGAATCTGAGCTTTCAGGTGTTTTTATTAAACCTTCCTAAAATGTGAAAATAACAGTTACAAGGCATGACAAGGAAGCAAAATCTACTATTCTAATTCTAAAGGAAAATTGCAGGTAGCTTACCTCCTAAAGCTGTGGTCACTGGGTCCCAAGAGGTCCTGAAAGAGTGGATTACACCCTCTGGCCTCTTGTTTCTTTGGAGAGAGACTTAGCTGCTGGCATTGCTTGGATGTCATGCTGAGGATGCGCAGTGATAACGGGCCTGCCAGATGTGTATGTGCTTTGACTCTGAATGTCAGCAGGAAGGCAGCCCCACCCAATAAACATTGCCTGTTATTGATTGTTGTGCTTTGGAAGTGAACCATCCCCCTATAGGCTCACATGTTTGAACACTTGTTCTCCAGCTGGTGGTGTGGTTTGGGAAGAGTGCAGAACCTGTAGAGGGTAAAGCCCAGGGAGAGGAAATGGGTTACTAGGGCTGGGGATGAAGTGCTGAAGCTCTGGAGTATGGACCCACCTCTAGAGTGCAGGGGCAATGAGATGAGCTGCCACCATGCCTTCCCTGCCATGATGGACTCTGGACCTATGAGCCAAAATAGCATTTCCCTCCTTTAGACTGCTTCTATCGGTATATATATCAGAAATATATATATTTTATCAGAAACGGAAAAGTGATGAACCGTGATGATGATGTTTAAAACCCAAAGCTGAAGCGTGAGTAGGTGGTCCCTCAGACCTCATCAGCTGATGTCAAAACACTTTGGAGGAGAAAGCGTTACTGGGGTGTCCGTGATAATCCTCCTGACTGATACCACTATAGCAGGGGAAATGAAATGAAGCATTGGTCTGGTGATAAACATACTCTGTTATAAGAACAGTTGAACTTCACGTTGATTAGCTACTCAAGGCACATAAAGAACAGGACTTGGACCTGGGAAGATGACTCAGTCAGTGAAGTGCTTGCTGACTTGAGTCAGGCTCCCTAGTACTGTGTGAAAAGCCAGGCCTGGTGACACATGCCTGTAATCCTCACGTGAGGGACTCTCTGGAGCTGCCTGAGCAGCAAAACCTTGAGTTCTGGCTTCGGTGAAAATGCCTTATGTCTCAAAAAGTAAGGTAGACCATGTTTGAGGAAGATTCCCAACATAAGCCTCCAGCCTCTGTAAGCGTGTTCATACAGATGTGTGTATGTGTATCCCTGCCCCATACACAGAAAACTTAAAAAAAAAAAACAGCTTGATAGTTCTGAAAAATAGGTAAAAGGGCTCAATGACATAATATATGTATGTAATTTATGCCTAATAAGGGTGAGTCAACTTAGGGTATGGTATCCTTTGCCATGGATGCCATCAAACCTGTTCCACGCTAGTACAAGAGAGTGCTAAATTTATTTGCAGCCTTTACCTAGAAACCACAAATTTGAAAAGCCAGATTGTGATCAATATATCTTTTCTCATATGCATTTCCAGGACAGAGAGCCCTAACAAAGTAATGCAAAATCCTGTGAAGCCTGTAACTACTTGAAAGCACTTACTGCTTGCTGAGTGGGCATCATTTGTGATCTAAAGGCAGCTCATTCTTAGTCCCTAAAACACGGTCATGTTCTGTATTTTGTGGAACAAACTTTGAGCTTTGGAACTGCTGGAAATTTGGAGACTTAAACATTAGGAACATAAATGCATGGAGCCAATGTTAATCTGTGTATCTGGCATCATCACCCATCATGTATCTATCATCTGTCATAGACCACTGTCTGTCATCTATATACTCTATCCATCTCTGGCTAGTATATATGGAATATATCATGTAATATGCATGTAGATTATCTATGTATATTAGATGTATGTATGTATGTATGTATGTATATTGCAAATAGACAGGATTGACTTGGTATCTGCCCAGTCTTGCTCACCTCATTTGAGCAATATGCTTCTAGCCCTTGACCTCCAATAACCTTTGTCAGCCCCTCTCTGGAGAGTGAAGGTGGAGTGTGTGAATCCCAGAAGCCTGAGCTGAGCTAAGGACCTGTTGCCTACAGCTTCAGTTTGTTGTCCACTTGAGGAAATACTGGAAGCAGGCGCCTAAGAAAATAGTCTTCAAAATCACAGTAATCCACACAGGGTGATTTTTTTCAAGTAGAAGGTAAAGAGGTGACTGTAGTTTGAATGTAATTGACCCCCATAATCTCAAAGGGAGTGGCACTATTAGGAGGTGTGGCTTTGTTGGAGTGGGTATGGCCTTGTTGGGGGAAGTGTGTCACTGTGGGCGTGGGCTTTGAGGTTTCCTATGCTCAAGGTACTGCCCAGTGTCTCAGTCAACTTCCTGTTGCCTGCAAGCTGAGATGTAGCCAGTACCATGTCTGTCTGCACACTGCCATGTCCCCACATGATGATAATGGACTTAACCTATGAAATTGTAAAAGTCACCCCAATTGCATATTTTCTTTATGAGTTGCCATGGTCATGATGTCTCTTCATAGCAACAAAAATGCTAACTAAGACAATGAACAAGGAAGTTAAAGAAACAAAAGCAGTCACTGCCAAGGAAGAGATAGGGAGATGCATTTGCAAAGTTTGCTGGGTCGTACGTGGGCATCTCTGCCGCGTTTTCCTTCCCTGTTTCCGCAGGTGGGAAACAGGCTTCTAGAGGACTGAAAACCATTCTGGAGGCCAGAAGGAAACCATTTCCAGCCGTCTGACTCAGCCAGCCCTTATCACCAGCCTTAGGCAATCTCCATTCAGGCTTCAGGCAGTGAGCTCAAGATCCTGTTCCTGGGAGGCTGCCTGTCAGGTGCCCTCAGGGGGAAACACTTGCTAGTGCTGGGGGAGCAATTTCCTTAGACCTATCCTGCACTCGGTGGTGAGGCCCTGTCTTGACTCGGTGGTGATTTACCAGGCGATCTGCGAATGAGCCATCCCCTAAAAGGCTGCTATTAACGGTTTGGAACTGAGAAAGGTCCCAAAGGATTGCAGCCTCTCAGGGCACCAAAACTTCTCTTCTCTGTCTTCCCAAAGCTAAGGTTTTTCTGTGGCAATCTGGAAGAAACTCCTCAGAGGAATTTCCAGCCACAAAAGTTTCCATATTTGCTCATTCCCACCCCTTTAGCATCAGAATCCCAGGGACACAGTTCCTGCCAATGGTTGGTCCAACAAGTTAATCTGTCTGGAAACAAAGTCGCCTTCAAGAACTCTCCATTGCTAGCGGGCTTCCCTGGAGTTGGTTGTGCATGCAGGGACTGGCAGGTCCAAATTGGCCGTGTTTTGTTTCTGCACAGAAGACTGGGGAAACCGCACAAGCAACCTGAAGGGAAGACGTCGTTGTTACGCCTGCATCTGTTTAATTTCTCAGGAGACTGCTATTAATAGACTGTACTTTTAGAAGAAGTAAATTAATTTTACACAATGTTTAAGGAATATTGCCTATGCAGGATCAAATGAAGGGAAGGATCATTTTGCCAAAGGCAACTGTTATCGAGGCTCTGAAATTAATTGGATGCTTTAATTGAGGTAGATTACTCGCTAATCCTTGCTTGAATACAGTAATTCTCCTATTAAATTATCTTTGAATAATTACCTGGAATTTCTCAGCTGCAGGGACTGATGGCTATTTAATTGCACCGTGATGCTGCTGTATAATTACTTAACAAGGTGTCCTGTAATAGTTTAATTCCCCTTTTACTGAAAAAAGGTAGATGATAAAGTAACTACAAATACCCCCTTTCATAAAAAATAAATTACTGTAAGGTTTTTTCTTCAAAGATTATTTATTATTTCAAAATAAATTCAATTATTTCTAAATTTTTATTTCTAATTCAGGAACTGATGACTTTTTAAGCAGAGCCGAGCCTCTCTACCACATTATACATTAGATGGTATTTCAAAGGACTGGAAAATCATTTCTAATTCTTGCTTATCGTAAACATCCCAGGTCTCATCATTAAGTATCCAGGAAAACACTTCTTTCTCTTTATTTTACTGCCTATTTTATCTAAGGTTTTCAAATTAACTGTGTGCCCATGAAGTGAAGCATTAAATATTCCTAATATATGCCCATATGTCATATGGTACTGTTGTGACTGAAAATTAAATGGATTGTCTGGGATTGTTTGGAAATCACTCTATGAAATCAATCTGTGGTGTTCACTAACATGCCTGCCTATTGGCACCTAACATCACCATGGATGTGACTTGAGTATCGGTAAATACCAACCAAGACCACTGGCCTTTTACCAGGTTAATCAAATTACCCTGGCAACATGCCAAATCTGATGCTAACATAGAAAACTAAGAATGCTGATTTTGACAATCTTTCTCCTTTATCTCCCTTGGGAATATGAGATCAGGTCAAATTGCTGAGTGTGGGAGAACAGGACGGAACCCAGGTACTCTGGAAGTGGAAGCAGCAGGATGGTGTGTTTGAAGCCAGCCTGGGCTACATAGTGAGACACTACCCACCTTCCGAAAGGGAACTCAAGAAAGAGGAAGGAGGGTGGGAGGGAGGCAGGAAAGAATCAGGAGAACACAGTTGGCGGGAATAGCGACTGAGAAAGAAGGCTTATTTACTCAAACCACTGTATTCGTTCATGGCACATTCGTCCTAAGAGGATGCAGCCATATGTCTACCTCAAAATCAGAGTAACATGCCTGTAAAGTGTTGTGTATTAATTAGCTATGGTTTTCTAGAGGAACAGTACCAAACTGCTCTTGTGTGTATGCCATACCCTGAAAAGTAATCATCTTGCTGGCATGCCATGGCAATCCCAGTCAGGGGACAGGCCAGCCTTCCTGAGAGGGTGAGCCGTGCACTTCATGTGCTCTGGTGATGAACTTCTTTCTTAACTACTTTTGTAAGCAAAAATTAGAAATAGTGTAAACTTCCTGTAGACACTAAAATTTTGTATTTGTTTGAGTAACAATTGTAGATAAATGTCTTGATAGTTTTTTCATTAAGGAAATATATCATGTCTTTCATCCATAAATATAGTATCATCTTTTTTAAGCTCTTAATTTTGCTTTTGTAAAAATAGACCTCTGTTCCCCAAATGAGTAGGTGTGGTGGTCTAAATCAAGTGTGTGTGTAACTTCAGAATCGACTATGTTCATTGTTAAGAAACAGAAGTGGCCCTTTAGTAACATGAATAGCCTGGTTATTAAGAAGACACTTCATTTACTTGTGTGGCTTTTCCTCAACTGGAACCATCTATCTCAGAAGTAATTATACAGGAAGTCTTTCCCCAACCCTTATATCCGCTCACCCCTAAAATAAGATAAAACAAAATTTCTACATGTTGTTCCAAAGAAAGAAGACAGCATCTTTGTCCTTCGTCTCAATAATGGATCTTCTGCCAGAAGACAAATGTCAAATTGAGTGGACAAGACAAAATAGACACATCTTCATCAGGACCCAGCCACTCTGTCCTGCAGGGCTGGCTGTGTACAGTAGAGTGGCTCTCCGTTCAGTAGCGGATCGATTCTTCATTGGAATTCACATTTTGCCCATCAATGAGAGACCACCATTAGGTCAAACTTTGATCAATCTTCCTGCCAACGGACCTGGAATCGCATTTGAAGCCTGATCTGAGATCGCACTCTCTTTTATTCTCACACAAAAGCTGGGACCACAGTGTCACTGAAGCTTCCTTGAAATTGTTTGTATTTCGCTGGCGATGTGAGATGCGGCAAATTGGCAATTCTTTCATTCCACAAACTAGATGGGCTTTTCCCTCCTGTCATGTACAGAGAATTGCTTACCCTTCTGTGGCCTTGTTTTCTCATCGGTGGACCCGAGTATTAGAGTGTAATGAGTAGCTGCAAAACTTTATTGTGCTTAATGATGAATGGGGAGCTGCTTAAAAATGTATTTCCTGGGATCTGCCTTTGAGATTCTGGGTCAATTGATTCAGATTGGGGATCAGCATTCTTCACAGGTTCACTAGAACACACTTTGGAAGACATGACTTTAGATGCAGTCTGATGGAGCAAATTCTAAATTCCAAAATGAACTCAGTAATCTTAAAGTTATAAGTTCTAAAGTCCAAATTGAGTTATTTATAAGTTGGCCAAGTAAGCAATGTAGATTTTATATAAACATAGATATATGATTACACTAAGATTTAATGGCGAATATCTATTATGCATGTTTAAGTGGAATGTCTTATTTTAAGCCTTTCTAAGTGTTAATTCATTGGGGCCCAAGCAGTATCAGCAGAAAGCAAATGTTGATTTGATACATGTAGAAGTTGAGCCACATAGAAGCAAAGTTATTGGGTTTGATGAAGTGATGAGGTTGGCAAAGCCCCCAAGATGAGCAGAGGAAAATACGGGCCTAGACAGAAGGAAGCTTGCAGATCTGTGTTACTGAATTCTTGCTGGAGACTAGCAAGGGCCTGGCTTCTCACTTAACGTGACATCCAACAGGTACATCTGTTGTCTCAGTGACAAGAGCTTTGCCTCTTCCCATCACACTATTATATCTCGTACTGTATATACTTTTATTATTCATTCATCTGAGGGTAGATCTCTATGATCTTGAATTTTAGGAAGAGCACTACTTTGAGTATGAGCATGTGGCTGTCTCCTTAACACACTGAGCTCAGCTCCAGAAACCAGGCACAGAAAGATAGATATTGTATGACCTTATGAGTTGTAGCTAAGAAAGGAGAATTGCGGAAGTAGAGAGTCATGGGACGGTCCCCAGAGGCTAGAGGATGGGTGTGGATGCAGAAAAGAAGTACAATGAGCCAGTTCTATAGTTCTAGTGACACAGAAAGAGAAAGCTGATGGTCCACCTCCAAATACATTGTGTACATGTGAGAAAATGTCAAAATGGAATACAATATTGTTATCAATAACATATACTAATAAATATATCAAGAATTATTCCTTCTCAAGACATTTCTACTAAATTAGATAATAATAAAACTTATTTTAGTGAGGAAGTATTAAAATTCTATTTATAAAATTTAGCCTATTACACAAAAATTTTATTGCATCTACAATAGTCCTGTAGATTGGTGGTTAAAGCAAATGGCACTAGAGCTGTCCTGTTCCCAGGCAGGAGGCAGACTTCCAGAGCCACAGATGGTCCTGACTCCACCCCTTGTGGGGGCTAATGCAGGCTGGTTTGGTGGTTCTTCAAGGTTCCATTTTCTTCACCTGTAACATGGAGACTGCTATACTACGGTGTTTAGGGAATAGACTTACGGTGAGGTTTAAACAACAAGTGTTCTTATAAAACTTGACCAACTGCTTGGTATATGGCAAAGACTCAGTAATGAAGCAACAATAGCAAAGAAGTGTTGGTTTTAAGAGAGCTCGTCCTAATGCAGCGTCATTTTCCATGACACGGAAGTGCCTTGAATATTAAGAAGAGGGTCCTCTCCTGACCTCTTCATTTTCTCCTCTTGGTTAGCCTCAATATTATCTACCCTGAACCCCCCCTTCCCCAAACCAGTTGTCCAAAGAGACCTGCTACTACCGACGATCTTAAGTTCAATGTAGCATTTGTTGGGCTGTGAGATTTTTGAATAAATGCACCATCACAGACAATCTGACAGGCTGACGACAAGCTGAGGAAGTGGGGTGTGGAAGCTCGCTCTGGTCCCACTGTGAATAGTTTCTCACATCTGGGTGAAATTTCTGTTGAGTTCTTGGCATCCCTTAACTTTCATTTTGGTAGCCTCAACTCTGTTATTACTATCTCGTTTCTCCTCAGCCACTGACACTTATCTCAGACCCTTACTAACCTGAGATAAACAACATCTGACTTCTGTGGACATTGGTGGGGTCCATGGAGATGGGCCCTGCACGCCAGACATGGTCTTAGCCCGCAGGCCTTATTTCCCTTCTTAGCATGGATCTCTGGGATCATTTGGTCACTTTCTCTTCCCTTATAACGTTTCGGTGTCTTTGTTCCTGGCGACAGGCCTTGGCACTGGCTCTGGCCATTGCTCACACATGTTGAATCAGAGTCATAAGATAAATTCCCATCACCAAGGCTTGCGTAAAAACTGCACCTCTGTTGTTTACAGAGCTCTATCGAGAATATTCCATCGACGATCTCCAAGAGTGCCAGTCTCTCCGGCACCTTGACATGTTAACTTCTTCGCTTTAGAAAACCACTTGGGATTCCGCAGCTGATGGAGCCAGAGAGGCAAGTGGAAGGATTCTTTCTGTCTCTGCTCCACGAAGAACGTTTTCACAGTGGTCTAGGTTTATGGAAGAAGAAGATGAGGAAGAGGGGAAGGAAGAAAAAAAAACCTATAATGCTACCCTATAGGTATCCCAACAATGGATTTCCTTCCTGAGTTTCCAACTCAACCAGTCACTTAAAAAGATACAGTTGCTGCCGCTGAGGGTGCTGGAGCAGTGGGGGGCAGAGCTCATCCACAATCAAATGACCACAGGGAATGCAAACGAGTGTGCTTTCTCCCACGGAACACAGTTCCAACCGGAAATCATGCAGGGCCTGCTTGCCTCTGCTCTGGACGGCACTGCCTTGGAGCTGGCCAGGTGAGGTGGGAGCACCCGTGTCGGACAACAGCAGATCCCGTGTGCCCTTTGTGCTTTCGCCCCTTTGTGTGTTTTTAATGGGGGATAAGTGTGAGGCACATGGAGTGCAATCACATTGTGGTCTTAAAAGGATCTCTGATGATAGAAAATATGTCAATTTATTATTTCCCTTGGAACGGAGAAAAAAGTACAAAGCTTCAATGGACGAAGAAGATAATGCTCGTACACTGTATAACGTTTTCCCAACAAAGGATTTTAAGGTGATTTTCCTTTAAAAAATACTTTAGTTCCATTTTGTAGGTGGGGAGACAAGAAGATTGTGCAGTGACTAAAATGTCCTGGCGGTGGCCCCTGCATAGCACCAGAGTAGGCCTCTGGGGTTCTTTCCTGGCTTTTTCACTCCCTCTACTGGAATTTGGTTCTTCACAGCAGAGTTGCCTACAGCAAAAGCAAGCATTGCCCTATTGTGCACGGTATTCCGTGCACCAGAACCACAGTTCTGTCAAATCTTCAAGCCTATGGCTACATCTGTGATCAGAGCCATCTCCTGTCCCCACCATTCCAGTTTCCTTAAATAGCAATTAGCCCAGTAGAGGCCGGCTGCTCTAGCAGGGGAAGGATGCTGGGGAGCTGAGCCAGGAGGTGGCCACTTGTTATTTGTCACGAGGGTCATTCATAATGAATCAACAAAGCCTTGACAATGGTTTTCTTGTAAACCGAACAAACCTTATAAATGGTGTGTGGTCTCCCCTCCCCCATGAATTAGTTCCTTTGTCCTGAAATGTGTGGTTAGCCCAGATACTCATTCTGCTTGGCTGGAAGAGGGGCAGAGTCTGGGGAGGCGCCCAGAATACACAAGTCGACATCTCACATATTGGTTTTCTGCATCAGGGGATATCTCTTGCATACCGTGGGAAGTCGGAAGAAAAGCAGAAGCAGCCCTAGAGAACTTTTCTAGACTGGCGAGTGGTTGATTTTAGGGCTTGGTTATGATGTGTAAACAAAAAGAAAATAAGATGTAGAGACAGTTTCTTAGGTGTTTTGTGTGGCTACTTGATAATTGTGTTTTTAAAAGCCTAAACGAGGAGGGCTGAGCACTCAGGAGTACTCTGCCTGCCTTAAGCATCTGCCCCTCACGAATGCTGGTCTCTGCTGTTATGTAACCGCGAGCACTGCGCAGGGGAATGAAAGGAGCTGTGTCTTAGTAAATGGGCAAGCATCGTTCACTGCTGCTGTCTTCCTTGGCTCCTGAGGAGGGGGTGGGAGGGAGGGGGTGTTTCAAAGTGAAGTTCTCAGTTGCCTAGAGCCCATATACCCAACCTTATCATCAAGATGGAGAGACAAAGTGCTCAGAACTGAACAGAATGGACCTGCAGAAGGGCACTATAGAACCTTATGTGCTCAAGGACTGCTGTTTGTCTGCATAAAAGCCAAGTAGTGATGGCGCAGTTTCTGACATGCTGTCACCAGGTAGACTGCGTGCTGGAATGTGGGTTAGATCGGACCGAGGAGTCCTGTGTGAAAAGAGCAGTAATCAGAACCGGACTTTGTGCAGATGATCATTTGCAGAGATAAACAGCATTTGTCCTGTGTACTCCACTTTCTTTATCATTTTATTTACTGGCGATTTTTTTTTCAACTAAGTATTAGAACTCATTTTCCTCCTTTAAAAATAAGTGCTGAAATCATTGGGGACACATTCAAACAAGTTAATGGCTAAGGCCACATAAGCCCATGTAATATGTAGATTCAGCCAAGAATTATTTAGGGTCATTGTAGCCATGGAGTTTTCAAATAAATTATTTGAAGATATAAGTAGATTATGTCTTTCCCCTGTGGCTGGCCAAATGTCTTTTGAACAAAGGGTAAAATAAGGAGGCTATTTTTTGTGTGTGTAAAAGAGTGATCTCTCTTGGCATGCTTGACTGCCTTTTCAGGACTGTCTCCATTTATAATGAGATATTTTTTAACTCATCTGAACCAGAAAGTTTAATAAATTTATAGTATATTTCACATAAAATATTGCAGTTTGTTTCAGAAGACAAGAGCTGGACAGAAGGGAGAGCAGATTCCTGGCAGTTTTGATTTCTAGGTTATCTTGAGCTGATACCCATATTGGACCATACCTAGAACAATGAGAGTAAGTGTGTATCTAGTTTATTATTTCACACTTCTTGGCAGTTCTTCCGATTTCAACTTGCTGTCTGCTTTAAAGGTACCTTCGCTTTTCAGATCCCAGTTCAGCCTTAGCTGAAGCCACTGTCAAGATCCAGTAACAGTGTTCTCTTGGTCATTTGTCCAGACCTGATGATGTTGACAGGTAGGGAGACAGTGAAGGTGTTCCCTCTGTATTTGTGGGTCACCTTTGAAGTAGATCTGTCCTATATGCAAACGTGCAAATGCTAGCTTTCTCTCTTGCTGGCGTAGTAAAAGGAGAAATCCTGAGGCTGGAAAAGCTCCCACAGTGGTGAGAGAAACGTTTCTGAGAATTGAAAGTACATTTTGACATGATTATTAACATATGAAAACATGTTCATGTTGCTCTCTAGTGTTTTAACACTCTCTACATTCAATTAGTTTTCTATTATACCGGATCTTTTCTTAACTCCTAGTCAAATATTTTTTGTGTGTGCAATTACAAGTAGAAAAAAAAATCACATGATACATCTTAGCCTGGTATCAAAAGTGAGTTCCACAGTGACTCATCTCTGATCTTATTCCTCTAATGACACATCACTTAGGTATTTGTGGATTTCCTTTGAGCCCCTGATTTTCTTTTTAATTATTCTACAGTGAAAGCTCTTTTCTCCTCCTGATTAATTTGACTTTCTCAGATTTTTACAGTAAAGCATGTGTCATATCTCTCTTGAAATTGACCATTCTTTTCAGAAAAAGATGGTTTTTTTTCTTTTTGGCCTGGGGTGCTAAACTGAAAAAGTCACTCAACTAAAATGAGCTACTTCATTTCCAAGTAAAAACAACGGTGTTTTCATGCCCGCACTTATTATTATTCTGAGAATGTATAATTTGTTACATCCAAGATGACGGTTCGTTGGGTCTGTGAAAGGGGCAGTGTGCCAGCTATCAAAGAGAAGTAAAAGGACTCCTTTCAGGGGACAGAGAGCAGGGACAGCTCTTGTGGGTATCAGGAGGCAGGCCGCCAGCAGAGCCATCCCAGTGTCAGGGTCTCCCAGTGTTGGGCTCTGAATCCAGCACAAACTATGATTTTACTGCGCGCCGGGGTGGGCAGCCTAAGTAGCACCGGGTCACTGCTTTATCCCGCAGGCCCCAGCTGACATGTCTCAAGGGTTTGTAATGTTTGTAGTACGTTATTACTTCGGCATTAAGCTTCGATAATTGTCTGCTTGCTCTGAGCTGGTTAATAGCAAAATACAAGTGAAGAGGGACATTTCTATAAAGTAAAACTGCAAAATAGAATTATCTGTGTTACTATGGATTTTTTTTGTTGTTGCTCTCCCTCGTGAAATTTGAATGATAATGAAGTTTTATTCTATACCTTCATTCGGCTCTGAAGCAGGGTGGTCTCATCATTTTGTTTTACGTGCGTGACACTGCCTAAGGTCATGAGTTGTAAATCGTAGCATAAAGAGGCTGAAAATATATTCAGCACTTTGTACTTTCCGAGCGCGCATTTAAGAGCTTCAATGAAGAGTCGGGACCTACATGGCAGATTTTCTGGCCCTGAGCGCTCGACTTGGTGACGTAGATGAGGAGATCTGCACAGCGAGAGGGACGGGCCGTGGCAGCGCTTTGATGCCCTTTGCAGAGGCGCCTCCTGACCCGTTTTTCTCTTATTGTAATGTTTTTCTTTGCTTTATGGCAAAACGCTCCCCTCTTTCTTATTTTTTAAGAACATAATCAGAAAAAAAGACATCAATTTAAAAATAATTTCCATCTGCTGTGTATGATTTCATAAATGGAAAACACATTTGAATTGATGAACAAAATTCTTTGGGGGGAGGATAAAAACTTCTCTCTGAGAACACTTGATTTTTGCTCAGTATGCATTTGTCAAATTTTCTTTTCAATGTAGAGCTTTAATTCCTGGCCCTTTTTAATAAAGGGGCATATAGTTTGAACAATATTTAAATAGCAACTATTTAAAAATAACGCTTATGTTATTTTATCTGGCTCTTAGAGTCGGTTGCACTCGATGACCTGATGTGGCTTGTGAGTCCATTCGTGCCTCCCAGAGAAGCAAGCAGTGTCTGCCTTTTGTGTGGCTCATGAGTTACAGATTTGATTTTATTGACAACTTACCACAAGAGCAATGGTTGTATGTGTTCTTATGTTTAATTCAAAACGGAAGGAAACTGGCTAAATTCACAAGGAAGGCAACTGGAAGTTGCCACTGTTTAAAATTTAAAAACACAAATACACACCACTGCGGGAGATTTTAAATGGACTAGGTTACTGAGTCGGCCGCTAATTTTTGTCTTTCCTAAATGTTGGATGTTTAACCCTCGGAATGATTAAATATTTGTAATAAAGCAGTTAATTCAAGCAGTTTATTGCTGTAATTTGCAAAAGTACATTGAGCCGCTTTCTTTTCAGCTCACTGATGGCGGGACAAACATTTCTTTAATAAGACTACAGCACATTCTAATTTTGCTGCTGAAGCTTAGATAGGGATCAGGCCCCCTCTGAGTCACTGCGCTGACCTATGACACCCAAAGTACCGAAGCTCTTTGGCAAAAGAAGAGCTGGGGTTCATTATTATGCACAGGACTGCCCAGTTCTGAAGGGGCTCTGTGCTGTCTCTCAGATAGACTTTGTTTGTTGGAAATGAGAGCTGCATTTTGGCAGCAGAGGCCCAGAGCTGGAGCTGCTCTGGAGGCCCAGTGCTGATGATGCAATCCTTCATTAATCCTGCTTCTCTGTTAATAGATTGTGCAGGAGTTACGTGAGATTGAGCATCTTCATTGGGGCGCTATGGAAAAGCTCCCCTGTACAATGCCCACCTCTGGGTGTTCCTCGTTATAAGGCACAACAATTAATGGTGGGAATAATCTTTTGGACGTGGCTTGATATAAAAATGCAACACTGGAACTTAAAAGCCTGGTGTAACTAGATCCCTGTGTCGGAGGAAAGGAAGGAAACATTCACCTGGAAGGAAAACATAGCACTTAACAATTAAAAAGCAGAAAAGTTAATCAGACTGAAAATTCCTTTGGTGTTCTTGCTGCAGACGCAAATGAAAACGAGTTACCATGCAAAGTGTGACTGCCG
>LOEQ01001516.1:389898-411345 GCA_001685075.1 Bramus lutescens | reverse complement strand
ATTAACCAATGAAAGTAACACATAGACAGATGACCCTCCTACATCACTTCTAGAAGAAAACAAAGGTAGTTTCCTGCAAGTGAAAGATGTAAGAAAGGACTTTCTGAATAGGATTCTTTTATCCTGAGAAGTGAGGCCAATGATTGACAAATGAGAATTCATAATACTACAATGGCTTTGGACAGCAAAGGAAACAATCAAACATGCATGTGGAGAGGAAGCCCACAAAGTGACTTGGCCAACTGTATAGTGAATAAAGAAGGAACGTCCACACTCCAAATTTAAAAATGGGCTGTGAATCCAAACAGAGATTTCCTTTCCCTTTTTTGAGACAGGGTTTCTCTATGTAACTCTAGCTGTCCTGAAACTCATTCAGTAGACCACACTGGCCTCAAACTCACAGAGACCCGCCTGCCTCTGCCTCCCTGAGTGCTGGTATTAAAGGCATGCATCACCACTGCCAGGCCAAACAGAGATTTCTTAAAGGAAGAAACAAAAGGCATTTGTCATTTTTTATAGTTAGGGAAATGTAACTTAGAACTCCTTTGATATCTCATCTTACACTGGTCAGGATGGTTAAGATTAAGAAAGCAAATGACAACAGATGCTCGGGATGACATAGGGTAAAGGAAATTTTCAGGTTCTTTTTGGGGCAAACTGATGCCATAACTCTGGAAATTAGTTTGAAAAACTCTTTAAAAACTAAAAAAAATATATCTGTTACTCCTTGGCATGTACCCAAAGGACTTAGCCTCCACTCCACACATACTTACTCATGCGTGTTCTTTCTATTTATTTCACATTAGTTAGTAAACAGAAACAACCTAAATGTTCTTTAATATCCAAATAGGCAATGGAGATGTGATACAAATATACAATGGAATACTAGGAAATGGAGATCATAAAATTGGGTGATACATGGGTAACTTTTTTTAAGAATTGTATTTGTTGGAAGGTAATGCCAAATGAATACAGGTGTGCAAGAAATGAAAATGGTGTACTTTCATAATAATGTCCACAAGTTATGCATCATTGCATGCATCACTATGTTAAAACACATCAAAAATTGTTTTATTGCTTAATTAAAGAAAGATCAAGGAGGATAAATAACTTGTTCCAGATGGCAGTAGTAATAAATTATAAATTCAAGAGTTATCTTTCGGTCACTTTCATTAAGTTTGTGTTCTGGCTTGGATCTTAAATGTCAGAAAAGGCCCATGTGTCACTCGGGCCCAGGGTGTTGCCACTGAGAGGTGGTAGAACGTTAAGGAGCCTAATAGAAAACTCTCTCTCTTCCTATCTCTCCTGCCCCCTTTCTCTGTTTCACCCCTCCCTTCCTGTCCCTCGCCACTCCCTCTCTCTACCTCTCCCTGTCCCTTTGCCTCTCTCCTTCCCCTTTCCTTTCCCATGTTCCTCTCTCTCTACCTCTCCCTGTCCCTTTGCCTCTCTCCTCCTTCTCTCTCCTTCCCCTTTCCTTTCCCATGTTCCTCTCCCTCTCCACCCCCCCATCTCCCTCTGCTTTTCCCTTCTCTTCCCTCCCTCCCTCCTTCCTCCTCCATTTTCTCCAGGTCACCCCAGAGCAGGTTTCCTTATTAATGTACCACAGCACCACAGACCTGAAAGGTCTGAACACGTGAACAAAATAAATCCAATTCCTTACTCCAAATTGATTTTCTCAAGGAACTTGCTGCTGAAACACGATCTGATTAGCAGACACTGCGACACAAACATTTCAGTGTTGCATAATAAGTTACATTTAAAGCATATTTTTAACTTAAATTTCATAAAGTGTGTGTGAAAGCATATCATGGACTTCTTCATAAATAACAATGCATAGTTTTTAATGGTGTACGAAAAATAATTTTCCGTTTATTGAAAATAGATTTTTTTCTCACATAATATATATAACCTGATTGTGTTTTCTCCTCCCTGGTCTTCCAGTTTCTCCCTCATCTCTGTTCCCATACAGATTTACTTCCTATCTGTCTCTCATTTGAAAACAAACAGGTTTCTAGGGGATAATAATAAAATAAAATAAACAAGGTAATACAAAGCTAACACATAAAATAGGAAAAATAAAGCACACATATATATGTGAATAAAGGATGTTAGGAATATTTTCCTAACACGAGCTCTCTGCCGATGAAAACTCCCAATCGAGCCAAATCAAAACAAGCCAAATTAAGAAATATCCAGGTTTAATGGGATTCCTGCACTCTCGGGTGGTGAGGGGGAATGGGGAGGCCACTAACACGACCCTCAGGAGGAAGGAAAAGAGACCACGTGTTCCTCTTTTGGGAGTTCATTTAAACACTCTGTGGGAATGGTCCTGACCTCACATCCCCCTGCCCCAGGGAGGGGTCAGGACATGGCCTGCTGGGATTTGGAGTCCAGACCAATGTAACTCTCAGGCCAGGGGGCTCAGATAGATGGAGACAAACTGAACCTTAATATACCAGTGAACTTTATTATCACAGGTTTGCTTTGCTTTTGTGAAGCTTGCCAGTGTAGACACTTGCAGATCAAGTGTACTTATCACACTTTGACACTCTAGAGACATTGGCTGGTACACTGAGCACATCAGTTCTCACTCTAAAATGATCTCAGTCAGAAGTTTTTCCACTAATACCTTTACACCTTCTTGGTGAGCTATCATGTCCACAACTCCAATGACTCAATTACATACTTCTCTCTCATATGGCATGTCTATCTGAACTGTGCATCTAAATATGTGATCAAATCCTAGTCTATCCATCAGCACCAGGCTTTGACTTCACAACATGCTTGGTCCTGATTATAATGTTTTCTGAAATTCCTCTAGAATGAGAAAAGTCATATAGGTTTTTCTCTTCAGAATGTTAATCTTTCCTCTAGTTCTTTCAAACCTATTTCTGTTTTGAGTTACAAAGGACATAGAGGCTAAATGATGTTTCTAAATGTCTTTTTGGCTAGAGTTGTCCATACCAGTTTTATCATTGGAACTACTTAATGCTCAACAATCTTCATACTATTTTGTACTAAATCAGACCCAAGTAGAAAATAAGAATAACAGACAAACATCAATCTAGAGATGTGTTCATAAAATTAACACATCAATATCCTGTCTAAACTAAAAGGCAGATATTTTTGTGGAATGGAGTTTTTAGAGAGAAATACCACTTGATCATCAATTTGGGGATTTCTGTTTGCTTGTAGAGCCCAACATATCCGTTATCTTTCCAGAAGTATTGAGACAGTGGCACAGCGACTCAAAGTATGAGACTCAATGAATCAATATACAATTATAAAATAGCTCTCAAATTAAAATTTTCAGTTTTATATTTATTTCATCATTCAATAATATAATTGATATTATTAACAAATTAGACTAGGTGATTGATAGTATATAATGAAATTAAATATGTTAATGTTTCTCTCAGTGGTAATGTAATTATAATTTATAAACTAATGATACCAACTATGTATGTTTATTTTTAATTATATGGAAAGATAAAGATGAGACTAATAAGTAACCTTTAATATCATTTTAATGTAGTCATGCAAATGATGAAAAAATCAAAAAGTTATAGTAGAAAAGGATCTCCTATTTACTATATCACACAGTCTTTAAATAAATTCTGAAAACACCTTGAAGCTCTCACTACACACACTTCACTGTATTAGGGTATGACCATTATAAACAAGTCATTTGCTTTTCAAGGGGCTTACAATGCTCTTGAGAAATACAAGTACTCATAATCTCTCAAACTAAAATAGAATAAATTAACCCAATCTTTCTTGTTGTCTGCAGAGTCAGACACAGGAAAGAGTGGTATGATTACTTTGTCTTTATAAACATCTGAAGAACAAAATTAAACTAATCCCATTGAAAAATAGATAATTATCAAGAACTCAGAATCAAGTTTGAGGTTCTTTGTTAAACTCATGACCATAGAAGAACAGTCCCTAAATTCAATGGTTCCACATTTTCCAAAGGGAACTGTGCACACAAGAGAATTTACACCCTCGAGTCTTCCACGAGTGACAACCATCCCCTTGCTGGTGACTCTCAGTGAACAACTTGAACACATTTGAGTAGCTCTTAGGTTACAGGGAAGAAGCAGTCCTTGTATGGTCTCAGATTGAAGAGCTCACATCACTTTAGGTCAGCTATTGAGTCTAGGTCATGCTGAATCCAAAGTGTAAAATACTTGTGTGTGGTGAGGGTGGTCATTGTCTCCCAAAGTGAAGAGCCAACTCCATCTGTTCTGAAGTGCAAGAGCTGAGAGAAAAGAAAGTAGACAAGCAGGTCATGTTACTATGGGGAAACACAGAGAAAATATGATTCTATTGTATTCATGTGTGTCACTTGGAGACAGATTTATCTCCTTTGAAAGTGGTCCTGGATTGAATTTAGGAAATCCTCTAAGTACTTCATGATAGGCCCTGAGAGAGGAACATAAGGGATGGCTCTGCAGGAGAAACATCCCCTCAAATGTAACCGGGTTTGCTATTCTCTATGTTTTACTCAATAACCATTTGTATAATGACACAATTAGTTCATAAAAGAGACAAAACAAAGCCCTGGATATATTAAATCCAAACCAATCAGCTTGTCTTTCAGGCAGGTGAAAGAGACATAGACATGTCAGGAAGGCATGTTAAATGGGTGATTTCCTCTGCCTACATGTACCACATTATTAAAGAACAATAAGTTAAACATTTCTTCTCTTTATAATAGATTTGGGAACCTATTTGTAATGTGTGTGTGTGTGTGTGTGTGTGTGTGTAGAACAGTTTGGGAGAAATGAATGAAGTTATCCCAAATTGAATCATCTGTCCATACATTAAAAGGAGTCATCCTTAAAGCAAACTGTATAATTTATGGGACTTGCTCTCCAGTCTCAATGCTGTACATGACAAATAAGCGAATTTTTGCGTTTTGCTTTGCTTCCCTTTCAGAAATATTTTCTCACATTTCATTTTGAGTCATTTCCTTTACTTGCTTGTTTATTTACTTAATTTATGTTTCCCCTCTCTCCTCCTGTCCCAATCCCCCCCCCTTACTTCCCCTTTCTACTCCTTGTCCACTCCTCCTCCTATGTTTCTTTTAAGAAAAGGGCAGAAGTCCCATGGATATCAGCCAACCATGGT
The DNA here is from genome assembly GCA_001685075.1 of Bramus lutescens. Lineage (NCBI taxonomy): Eukaryota > Metazoa > Chordata > Mammalia > Rodentia > Cricetidae > Bramus > Bramus lutescens. The sequence goes on along the minus strand of LOEQ01001516.1, from coordinate 406,212 downwards.
ATACGATGTGACAGTGAGACTACTCACCTACCTCCTCCTCTATTAAGACTGGTGGGAGAAAAGTGTTCCAAAAGCAGGCAACAGAGTCAGAGACACCCTGATCCACTAGTAGGAATCCCACAAAAAGACCAATGATAGCAGAATATTATTGGAAGTCATTTTATTGACGTTTTTGCCAGTTGTGTTTGGTTCTATCTTAGGTCTCTAGGCTATCCTGCGTCTGGGTCCTGGCCATTCAGGCAGTGACAGAAGTGAGCTCCCTTTCATGGTATGGGTCTCAAGCTAGACAAGTCATTGGCTGGGAACTCTCACTATTTCTGTGCCACCTCCACAACAGCTCATCTTGTAGGAAAAAAAAATGTAGGTGGATTATTTTGTGATTTGTTTGTTGTCCCAATTCCACACGGGTTACATAAGATAGGCAGTTCTGGCTCTGAATCGCCCATTGATAGGAGTATTAGCCAGGGTCCCCTCATAGATGGCTGGCAGTTTTTATTGCACTAGGTTTCTAGCTCCTCCCAGAGATGTCCCCAGATTCCAGTTTTCTCTCCCAGTATTATATCCCTTCATTCTCCCCCATCTGATTTTTTTCAGTTTTGTAGACCTTTTCCAGTTTATGAGCCATCATGGAAGAAATCATCAAAATAATTTGTAAGAGTAGAAAGATAAACAACTTATTAGTCCCCTTTTCTGAATGTTTAATAGTCATCAAGTACTCATATTATTATGGGAGTTGGATGTGTGTGTGTGTGTGTGTGTGTGTGTGCTATCTGCCAGCAACCACCTGGTCCATTGTACCCACCATTTTATGATATGAAAATGACAACTAGCTGAAATGCTTTCATCATCAAGCAATTAATAGCTGAGATAGGATTTCAAAATTAAATAGAAAACATTTCAATGTTCTATAAACAAGTTTAGTAATTACCCTTCATCACAGTATAGAAAGCTACAAAAGAGCCATCTCTCAGCCTGAGAGAGAGGGAAAGTTGGAGAGGATCAAGCTTGTCATCTTCCTGACTTGTAGTGTGACAGAATCCTATTTGTCTTAACTTAGGGTTTTTTTTTCCTATAAAGCATGTTGCTACAAGGCTATTTAAAGTTGTTCAATACATTAAGTAGATTTCCCCCTCTTAACTTCTAAAGCCTATTCATACCCAGGAAAGTGGAATGGCTAATGATCTGAGGCCTCAGGGTTTGTTTTCTTGTCAGAACCCTCAATAGCATATCTTTAAATGTTATTCTTCATTTAACGAAGAAAACAGCTAATAGTTGTTAATGTCCTAATAACTTCAATGTATGCAATATTGATCCAAAGTGTGAAGCTAAAGAGAGGCTGTCTGTGGAAACGTAATCACAGTGGAGGCTGATGAATAAACCACCAGTTTCTCTCAGCCTTAAATGGTCAGTTTCCATCAAATAAATCTGAAACAATTAGGGAATATGGTGGCTAGAAGAAACAGAAGCTCCACACCTCCAGAAGAGCTTACATAAACTGTTGACACTGAACAGTGCCTAAAATCTGGCCAGCTTAGATAGTGAGTCCCCTCATTTACCCACCTGGAAGGTAGCATTTTGATTTCTCAAAGGAAGGTACAGTATTGTCATACTAAGTTACCTCAGATATCCAAGAAGCTCCTTCAATTCTATCCATTATTTCTGGGGTCCTCTTGATATTTGTCTAAAGATGTTATTTATCTGTAATGCATTAGTTTTCTGATTATTGTTCTTCCAGGTAGGAAATGAAATCTCATTTGTGGCAACATGGGATGATCTATGGGGCATTGTATTAAGTGAAATGAGCCAGGCATGAAAAGATGAATTCCGCATGTGATTACTCACAGATGGCATCTGGGAAAGTGTACCTCATAGAAATAGAAACTGAGTGGGAACAAGCCTTCTCTGAGGCTGAGGAAGAAGCAGAGAAGGGCAAAGGAGAAGTTTTTCCAGGTGCAATGCCTTAGTTTAGTAGAGGAACCAGTTCTGACAAATTCCATGAGAGAGGTATGACTACAATGAGGCTAGTACTCCTTAAATATGTGGAGTGAACAACACACAGCCATCCTTGGGATACACGCTGGCAAAAGCTTTCTCAAATGTCACTTTCCTGCTTCACACTTGGGAGACATTGTCTGTGGAAACATGGAAGAAATAGAATAGAATCAGATGGGAAAGAGGACTATGAAATTCCTCTGGACTCATCAAATCAGTCTACCATATTCACAAATTGTTTTCAGAGATTTTTTTTTGCAATGGCTATTTTATCCAAACTATCAGGTGAACATAACATACTCTACAGAGTACTGTGTCAGCAGACTAGATAAATTTAAACAATTTATTCTCAAGGAGTAAAACTACACCTCACATGAGTCACATGAGAAGCCACCGTACTTCCTTAATGTGGAGGCCAGCAGGTGCAATGACACCACCACAGGGAGCAATAGGGTCAGTTTCAGAGAAGCTGAAGTCATGTAGGGAGAGAAGAGACTTCTCTTCAAGTGTACAGATATCCAATGTGTTCACCATTTTGGCAGCAGTGGATGTTTTTAATGGCTTACTAGCCTTTTTAAGCAAACATCAGAGAATTAAAATCTATATCAATTCTTTTAATGAAGTGTCCCTCTCTTAAAAGAGTGAATTTAGATTATAATCAATCAGAAAGCCTCCAGATTGCTGAGATTTTTGACTCTTCATCTATTTCAACTCAGTACTACTCATTTTATGGTGGAAAAAAATGGATGTTCACATCATACAAAAGTATATCTTTTCCGAAATGGAACAACTTGGATGTTTTCATCACATGAGTTCTTCTAAGGCAAGGACCAGATGGGATTTGAATAAGAGAGCAGAGCAAACAGGAAATTGGGTGTCAGGAGAACAAAGGGTCAAGTAGAGAAAAGTTCAGAGAAGTTGCTCAATGCTTCTACCCCAAAGCTTCGCATTGGGGCTTTATCACAACTGAGTCTTTTGAGATCTGACTGTCGCCAGACAGTACTAAGCACACTGTTTCTAAAGGAAATCTTTGTTCTAATTCCCTCCTGACAGGAAAAAGCTTCTGGGTTCATTCAACCCTGTCTTCATCCTTTACAAAGGAAAAACTATAGAAAGAACGGTTGGATTCCCAGGGGATCTCCTTATTTAACTACCTGTATCTAACCAGACAACTGCCTCAGACTCCCTCCTTTCACTTACTACAGCACACAGCAGAAAGTTTGCTTCAATGCTTTTATTTTCTTCCCATTGGGGTTCCTCAAAGTGGAGGTGTCCCAGAAAGAAATCCTTTGTAACTGGGTCACCTAACTGATTGATGAAGGGGCTGAAACATTCCAAAGATAGAGTAGCTATGCCTTCTTTCCCTCAATATGACAATAGTGCAAGATGTCTGACCCAGATTCAACTCATGGGAAGGTAGGACTGTCAACTTAATACTAAAACAAAAAATGGCCGCATTTCGTATGTTGACGCTCATAGCTGAGTACCTCTAGCGCACATTACCCAAGTGAGTAGATTGCAACAATCCTGCTATAAAAGCAGTATTGCCTCTACATTATTTTACAAAAGTGAACATTTACTTAATTTTGATAAAGTCCAAGAAGCAGATTCATTCTCAAAATTCAGAACCCTATCAATTTTTTTCTGGCAGTGCTCTGTAGTTGATTTTTTGGAACTTTATTCACAATTTTCTGTTACTGCTCATATTGTTATTTCACTAACAACAATTCTGAAGAAATTTCCCCAAGAGTATTTCTGGGTTTGAAATTAGAATGATGCCCTTCTATTCTATTGATCATAACATCCTCAGCTCATGTATATGAAACAGGTTTACTAGCTGGGGGCAACTGAAAATGCCTCTGGCTCGTTTTAATAGAAAAGTGTTTACTGAAAAAGTAATTAGGCTTGTAGGCTCTGCAGAAGGATGGAGAATCAGAAAATGGACTAAGATTAAGAACTTCATAAAACCAAAAAGAAATAAAAAAATTGACTTTGAATAAAGTGTCCAGATAGGAGGTCACTTCTGCCACAGAACTACCAACCAACACTGCTGGTCACTGATCCCTTTCCTGGGTACACTTCTTCAGTTTTTCTTCCTATTTGTATGACAATTGTCATGGACTACTCTGTGCAAACTTGTCACCTCTTTATGGGTTCTGTGGTGCCTACATGTGAGAGTCCATCATGATTTAGCCTGTGGAGGGTTGACATTCTGTCATAGAAAGGAGGGCTGAGAAGGGTGTTAGGACACTCACCTGAGTGTCTGGCCATTGTTTTCCCCAGTCACATGTATGCAATCTATCTATGAGCTAGAATATATAGACTGGAGCAGGGTAACTGAATGGAGCTCAATGTCCTGGGACTATGAGAAAATCATTGTCCACCCTAGGTGCAAAGCTTCCACTATTGCCGTTCTAGTGTCATCCATGATCTTGCCCTGAGACCTTCACCCTTGCCTCTGTAAGTAGACAAAATAAACTCATTGCTTCCTCAGAGGTAGCTTTGATAGAATACTGTTTTGGTATGTCCTTGAGACCTGTTGGGGAAGGATAGATATTGCTTATATTTCTCCCAAGGGGGAGAAAAGCTTCTCATAAGAGCAACTGGCTCCAAATTAAAACTGCCAGGCCCAAATTCTAATTGGCCAAGGTGATGGGTGTATGCCTTGGTTGTCTTCATTTTTCACACATAAACTTTTTCAGCTGCCATTGGGACAACTTACTTTAAAAGATTTTCTTGAGAATAAAAACCTGGCCCTCCCATAGTGGCGTGTGCCTACACAGAACATGTGCACATAGCTACATAAAACAGTGCAGTTACTGAAACACAATAAAGATACATGTTCTGTAGCCAAAGGAAGATGGACACTGATCACTGCATGCCTCTCATCTACAACAGAACTGACTCTAATTTTATTGTCTTGCAAGTCCCCAGAACTGTTAAAGGGGCCTTGGTGCTTGTCTTATAAATGGGAGTTTTGCTTTCGCTTCTGTCTTTTTGACTTCAAGGATAATGTGGCGGGGAGCAGGTGACTTTCTTCAGTCAGCTGAATTCCTAGATGATGAGGGAAAAGGCAGGGCTTGCAAGATCTGTTCCAGGCTGGCAGTGGCTTCGACATTTCAAGACCTTTTGTTGTCTTCTGGAGAGAAGAGAAGGCTTCAGGAGCTTCAAAGGGTTTCTCAGCTTTGATTTGTCCTGCAGCTCACAACAGCTGCGGAGGCAAACTTTTGCTGGAAAAAAAAAAAAAGGTCAGGAGGTTGTAACATAGTTTTGTTTCCACAAAAGTGAACAACCACTAAGTATAAATATACAAAAAGTGAAAATATGAAAAACATATCAGCTGTATTTCAAGAAAAGGACATTGGGTCTACAATCCCAATTATTACATGCTCTGGGGATAGTGAATGTAATTGTTAATTTTTTCTTTTTTCAATGCTCTAGGCTGCAATTTAGTTTTTATTTGAAAAAATGCACTGCTTTTATATTTCTTCTCTCTCTTGGCCTGAATAATGGAGGGGGAGACCCCTAATGTTAACAGGTTAGTGAAACAAATTCACTTTCAGGAAGTAAAAACTGTTTTCATTTTAATTTTAATAGTTTACAATTTTTAAAATAAAGTGTAGGCTTTGTCTGTCTAGGTTTTCTCTTCTTATTTATTCCTTGGCATAAAGAGATTTATAGGCCTGCAACAGGCTCAGCAGGTAAAGGCTCTAAACACAAAATCAGAAGAGCTGAGTACCATCTCTCTGGCTCACGTGGTAGGAGGAGAAACCCAGACTCAGTAACTTGTCTACGACCTCTGCACATATTCACTTGCACACACACTCAAATAAATGCAATAAAAAATTAAAGGTATTTCCCCAAAGCTAGGAAAACGTGTCTTTCTTCTCACTAGTAATTGTAACTGAAAAACATGTGGGTTTTGACAAAAAGCTTTAGATGAGTTATTATTAAACAGTTACTAGTTTTGGTTGGTTTTCTTCTGTGTGTGGATTTGTGTATGTGTGCACCTTGAGTTGACAATCTTTCTCAGTTTTTGTTCCTTTTAAGTGATTTTTAATATCAATTAGTGATAAATAGCAAGAGATGTCTATATTAATTACAATACTGCTTTCTTGTTCTCTGTGCATATTCAAATTACAAGAGTTATAAAAGTCTAAATCAGAAGAGTTAGAGCAAGGTTGTTGCCTGGGCCAGCCTCCAGAACGCCATAAGTGGTCTGTTTAAATGTGGAAACCCATACTTTAGTTATTTTAAGCCTCAGTTGAACCAAATGGAATACCAAGTTACATGTCTTTATCTCAGGAACTGGCACCATTTCTTTGTGGTTGAACATCAGACTAGTTAAAGATATTTTGATCAGGCCACATGGGAAGATTGTGAGTTGATGTGCTTCCAGCTTTGCTTAGTGGAGCAGATGCCCATTTGGCCTTAACACAGGAGCCCAGTAGGAATGCAATAATTGAAATATTAACACAGGCTTCACCTTCCCTAGAGTCCAATACATTCTCCTCCCTTCCTAGCCTTAAAAGGTGATATTGATGCCTCTCACTTGAAAACATGAGTATTTTAGACTCTCCCCGACCTGGCTCTCCCTCCTTTGCCCACTCCACATTGCATTGGCCAGCAGAGAACACAGGAACAACCAGTCCTGTTCCCTTACCCATTTCTGGAAACACTGCAAGTACTTCATAGATTGTGAGAGTGTGCTGTTTATTGGGATTCACTTTCAGGAACAGAAAACAGTTGGTTGAAAGAGTACCTAGAAATCCCACAAAGAGCCCAGCTATAGACCAACCCTAACAGCACAGAGCCATGATCTGATGATGAGTGTTTTGTCATGGGAACTTCAAATTAATTCCACTACTGGCCTGCAGGCATCCCAGTAAAACCTGGCCATTAACCATGACAGAAGCTGCTTTCAGAGAAATCAGAAATGTTTCTGTGAGGAATTTCCTGTTTGGAAGAAAAACATTAAATACATTTCATAAATCCTTCTATGAGATATAAAGTGATGGAAAGAAAATAAATAGGAAATACAAGAATGTTGACTGAGACTCAAAAGAGAACTTCATGATCATCAGTAAGATCACCTTAATAAAATAGCATCTCTAGATTTATCTAGAATGATGCTCTCTTTAGAAACTGTCTCTAGATGTACCTAAAATGATGGACACGCAATATAGATGCCATCAGTGGGACTAAAGGAAGCAGTGAATAGGTTATTATTGATCATGTATCTTAAAATGAAAATTCACTTTAATTGTAACCTCATCATGGTGTAAGTCTTTGTAGCAAGATTAGAAAAAAGTATCAACTAGACATCTAGACATTGTATTTGATTAGCTTAATTTTCCAAAGCAACTCATCATATCTCTCATAGCTTATAAAAAGGAACCTTGAAAGGAGCTTTCACAGTCAAAAGGACTGCCAAAATAAAATAGTGACTTATGATATATAGATAGATTTATAGCTGAAGTAAGGAAAGGGAGCCAGAAACACTGGGGGAGGGAGGAGAATAGAGATAAAGACAGAGAGACAGAAAGTATCAGTGGTGGAGTGATGTGAGAAGGCTCTATCTAATAGGGATAAATCCTATTCACCTCTCTGTGAATGTAGCCATAAATCAAAACACACACGGAACAATGCTTTGACTCCAGGAAGAAGACAGGGTTGAAAGACAAAGACCAGGATTCAAAAACTCACCAATTGAATGCAAATTCACCACTATTTCCAGTGGAATTACATTTCTAGAAATCCAGAATGTCTCAGAAAGAATTACTAGTACACACAGAAGTTGAGAAATAGCCTAGTTCTGGCTCAAAAATGCTGAATGGGTTTTTGAATGTTCAAAGTCTACAGGTCTCTTGGCCACATCTTTCTTCTGCACTCTGATGTCTTCACATCCTACCAATTCTAGGGCTGTGGTATAACTTAGTTTTCCTCCTTCCCTCACTGTACTTTCTTGTTGTGTGAGTATGTTCAAGGAAAATCTGCAGTAGAACAGAATATATTAAGTCTCAGAATTCTGACCAAAATGCTAAAGGAAAAAAAAATGTTAAAACTAAAAACGAAGGAAGACGAAGAGGAGGAAGTGGGAGATACTGATAGAATGGCCAAACATTGAAAAGATGAAGATGCAGGAGATGGCAGAACAATTTGTTTAGTTGCATATGAGCTGTGCATACATACCCCCTGCCTTGTTGACACCCTCAACCTAGAAGGCAAGTTTTGACTATGACAACTGAACTAAGGGACAGAGCACACATAACCCAAGTCCCACATGACTGCATATGTCTCTTGTAGTACAGATTGGGACCAAACTACATAGTGTTTGAGAGTCAACTTAAGCACAGAAGTGTGATGGAAGCATGTGACCTGAAAGAGTTTAGCCAATTACCACCAAAGCACAAATAACATTCTTTATAGGATTTTAAAACACTTGGAGACCAAATGGAACAGTCAAAAATACTTACATGTGAGCACAAGTAATTCTACTTCAATAGACCTTTGGATGTACTAATTTTGAATAGGATAAGAGGCGGACTAATTGCTGCCCCTTAGATGGTGTGGCTTTTGGAATTATTTGTCAGAAATTTTAGTTAAAGCCTTTTACAGGAAAACAAAGATGATAGAAATATGCTTGGAAGGAAGGGGGAGGTAGCAACAGAAGATAGAAAGGAGTACACAGAAATTACTAAAATAATGTGGTTCAGCATAACATTAGGATTAAGAGCAAAATGACTGGGGCAGAAGGAAGGGCCAGAAAGTTGAAAACACAAGAATAAATTCTATTCATTTCCCGTAGCAGTTAGCATCTGGAATTGACCAGAAGAGCAGTACCAGGAGGTCTAATACATGTATTATCAGAATGCCAGAATAATGTGTGGTGGCACAAAACTTTTACAAATTTACCTTTAAACTTCTCAAATTTGCTGTAGGCTCCTCTGCAGAAGATTAAGCCTACATCCTCAGAGAGGGGGCCAGATGACACACACAGAAAACAAGTCACAGGGATTGTTCTACCACGTTAAAGTTACAGCTTCTGGTAACACAAAGAAAAGCTGATTTCATTTAGATTGTCTCCTGTGGGTTGCCATAGCTACAGCTTAAGCTTCGTACAGCATAAAATCTGAGAGGCTGGGCTTCTCACTTCATATGTCTCAATCCAGACTTCTCTTAGACTTCTACAGCAGCATTCACGTCCATATTTCTGTCCATGTCAAGTCCAAGAAAGATTTACCAAAAGGCACAAAACAAAAGCTTGTTAGAGCTTTGATGAGTTTTAGAATATGGTTTTTGTCTACACTCCCCTGATTTACCCACTTGGTGCACCATTTATAATTGCTTTCAATGAGCGAGAAACAAGTCCTTACTCTACTCCACATCACCCAAAATGGAGCCTCATTTTCTTAGAGTAATTTTCAAGCAATCACATTTAAGACTAACATGTTTTGAAAAAGAATCACAAAACAGTAAAAGTGATTTCAGTACTTTTAAGCATCACCATAGATGGCTAAAACAATAAGTCATTACTTTGTGTTTGCAGGTTATTCAAAGGATTCTTGGTCAGTTATTTTGCTCCTCACCTTTATTCCTCTCATTACTGATGTGTATACAAAAACCAGACGAACTTTTAATTGTGTCCAAGATAATCATCATTATCCACACTTAGGAATTCAATGAATTTGGAAGTAGGGATGTAGTTCAGTTGGTAGGATGCTTGCCGAGCTGACTCAATGCTCTGCATTCCATTCTCACAACCACATAAAGCAGGTGTAGTGATGTGTTCCAATCAGTTACCCTTGCATTTTGGAGGTGGGAGTAGAAGGATCTGAGATTTCATGTCACTCAGGGTCACCCTAGCCTAGAGAGTGAGACTGGGGCCATCCTGGAATACATGGAATCCTCCTAATAAAAGTAAAAGGAAAGGATAAATAAAAGAAAGTCAAAAAGTGTCCTTAAATATATATATTTTCCAGATTTAGTTATAGTTTTGAACAATCATGGTATCAATGACCCATATTGATGAGAATGGAGTTTCATATTACAAATATATACTCTTGCTGTGATAAAATATTTTATCTATTAGTTTGGTAAAGGTTTATTGTCTGTTTCTTAGGATCTAGCTCTGAAAATAATGCAGGCCATGAGTTAGACAAAGAGTTCTGTCTACCCTATTTGGATATTTGAATAATCTGAGCAGCATAAGAAGCATAGAAGATCTATATTGATATTTCCTTAATTATTCTATGATTTTACTTTACTATTGAAACTCTTTGCCAAAGAACAAGGACCACATAAGGGAAAGTTAACTTTCTAGGATTTTTTGCTCTTATGCTTGCTAGATTTTATGTCAATTTGACATTTGCCAGAGTCATTTTTGGTAAAAAAAAAAATCTCCATTGAGAATATTCCCTGGCCAGATTGGTCTGTTGGACAAGTGTGTGGTGCATTTTACTGATTGGTGATTGATAGGGTGGGCCCATTTTACTGATTGGTGATTGATAGGGTGGGCCCATCCCAACAGGGGATCATATAGACCCTTGGTGGGTGTTCCTGCATAGGAGAGGAGACTGAGCAAGTAATGGGAAGCAAGCAAGTAATCATTGTTCCCCCTTGGCCTTTTCTTCAGTTTGTACATCCGGGTTCCTATCCTGACTCCCTGGGACAATGGTTTTATACCATCATACCATAAAAGGTAAAATAAATCCTTTCCTCTCNTAGATTTTATGTCAATTTGACATTTGCCAGAGTCATTTTTGGTAAAAAAAAAAAAATCTCCATTGAGAATATTCCCTGGCCAGATTGGTCTGCTGGAAAAGTGTGTGGTGCATTTTACTGATTGGTGATTGATAGGGTGGGCCCATCCCAACAGGGGATCATATAGACCCTTGGTGGGTGTTCCTGCATAGGAGAGGAGACTGAGCAAGTAATGGGAAGCAAGCAAGTAATCATTGTTCCCCCTTGGCCTTTTCTTCAGTTTGTACATCCGGGTTCCTATCCTGACTCCCTGGGACAATGGTTTTATACCATCATACCATAAAAGGTAAAATAAATCCTTTCCTCTCCAAGTTGCTTTTGGTCTTGGTGTTTTGTCACAGCAATAGAAATCCTAACTAAGACATCAATTAGGTGACTTTAACATAGCATTATGAAATAAATATGAAAAGCTTAGCTACCTGAGCATGATACTCAGTTTTGCTTAGAAACATTTTTGCAAATTTCCTACACACGAGCAACTATGCCAGATTTACAAAACGGCTGAAAGGCACATGTTAAATGTGGTCTTCTTTTGAAGGCTGATTTGGACTCTGGGGCTTAAAAAGTTAATAATTATACCTTTTATCTTCTAAAGCAACTGTTTAACTCAAGGGACTTGAATCGCCTGATTAGCACAGTTTGGCTTTTTCCAGGTGGTTTTTTGAATGCAACAATTAACAACATATCTGAAAAATGAAATTCACTTGTTAAAAAGAAATCATTTTATTTATCTATTTGTATATCGTTTTGGTCTACTGGAAAAAGTAGCATTTACCATGCAGTTTTTGGCTCATGTATGTGGGTACAATTTACTCATGCTAGTGCATGTGAGTTAGTAACTAGTTAATGCTGATTCATATTCATCCAACTGGATTGGGTTTAGAATCATCATGGAAGCATATTTCAGGATGTATCTATAAAAGTATTTCCAGAAAGTTTTACTGAGTTTGAAGACCCACGCACATGAGTGGCACCCTGCTAGGAATGGGGTCTTGGATGAAATAAGAAGGAGAAAACAAACTCACCAGCTGCTTCATGCTCATGTTCTTGAAGCACTATCTTCCTAGTTCTTTGTATTGTAGCCTCAAAGTGCAACTGAAAACACTCCTATCCTTCCTTAAGTTGATTCCTGGCAGATATTTTGTCATAGCAACAAGAAAAGTAATTAATGCTCTAGGCAGCATCTCCAGTCTCTAATTTATCTAGAATGATGGCTGCTCCCTTTAGAAACTATCTCCAGATGTACCTGGAGTGATGGATGCTCCATACAGATAGTATCAGTGGGACAAAATGAAGCAGTGAATAGGTAATTATTTATCATGTATCTTAAAATGAAAATTCACTTTAATATAACCTCATCATGGTGCATATCTTTCTACCAAGATTAGAAAACATATCAACTAGACACTGATGCGTTGTATTTGATTAGCTTAATTTCCCAAATCAACTCATCGTATCTCTCATAGCTTATACTAAGGAATCGTGAAAGCAGCTTTCATAGTCAATAGGACTGCCAAAATAAATTAGTGACCAATGTTATATAAATAGATTTATAGCTGAAGTAAAAAGAAGACAGGCATATGGGAGCGGAGGGGATAGAGATAAAGAAAGAGAGACAGAGAGTACCAGTGGTGGGGTGATATGAGAACGCTCTGTCTAATAGAAAGAAAGCCTATTCACCTCCCTGTGCATGTAGCCATAAATCAAAACACACAAGGAGCAGTGACTTGACTCCAGGAAGAAGGCAGGATCAAAAGACAACGAGCAAGGTTCAAAGTCTCACCAACTGAATATAAATCCACCATTATTCCCACTGGAATTTCGTTTCTAGAACTCTAGACTTCTCATTCTAGCTCCAGCTTGCTTAGAACTCACTACGAAGCCCAGGCTGGCTCCAAACTCAATCCGGTTTTACTGCTACAGCGCCACATTATGGGTGTGGATTTACCGACTTGAGTAAGTGTAATAGGCTTGTTTTATTAATCTTTTGACTCCCTCTTCTTCCCCCTTTCATACGTATCTCTCTTAATGTACCTTGGCGCATACACTCAGTTTCTCAGAAGAGTCTTACCAAGTGTGAGTTCAGTATACTTACTTCTCAGATAATTCTAGGTTTATGTCTTGGGAATTTGTATTCAGGATAAATGAATTAATTTTTTCTCTTTTTTATTTTTTGAAGTTGCAATTTATTTACAGCATTTTCCTCTCCCTTTCCTTCTTTCAAGTCCTCCCATATAACCCTGTTTGTGGAACATTTTCGCAGAGGATGGGGCAATTCTGTCATCTCAATTCAATGGGAAATTTATGCCAACGTGACTCCAAGAATGTGGCCGACCCTCACTTTACATAAACACATCAAGCTAATTAAAGCTGGTGGAAACTACAAAACAACTACAACAAAAACAAAACAAAACAAAAAAACACAAACCTTATTGGAATCCAGAAATCATAACCTCTTAGTTTGTTTTGAGACATATTTTCCTCACATTGCATAAATAGCTATCATTTTTTAAAACTTTTGCATTCTTCCCAGCACCCAGGATAGGATAGTACTATTGTAATTATAGTACATTCTTTTGAGATTCATAACAAGGTACTGTTTTGCTAATGGAATATTCAAGTAGTCTGTAGTAATTTATCAAATAATGCTTAGTCCCATTTTTATCATTGTGACTCTTTTTTATTCTTAGGTAAATTGGTGTGTGTGTGTGTGTGTATATAAGAGGGGTTAGCAAGGCTTTATTTTAATTCCACCTCTCTTCATAATATAGCCACCACACTGATGCCTTGGTGGTGTGTCCACTCCATCCCTGTAGTGTTTTCTTTAGTGGACTCTCTATTCCAATTTTTATATAACAAATTTTTGACCAATTGCTTTTCACTGTTCTTGAAAAAAATCAGCATTTTTCCTGTTTTTTTATTTTTTATTTTTGGCTTATTGTAACAGAGAAGCTGCAGGCTAAGTGCCAACAATGTAGCATAAGACCATCTCTTATAAAGATGAGGCCAGAGAAGGTTGCTTCCCTCCTGAGCCAGTACTTGTCATGAACCTGGGCCTTATTACCAGCTGTGCCTAGTCTTTGCAGAGACAGCTCTGTTTACTAACACTCTCATCACTGCTGCCTTTATAATAGAAGTTTTGTAGAAGAGAAAGTATCTGTATTTTACATACTTCATCTACATGAAAATAAAAATGCTATGGGCAGAAATACCTTTCATGTGATGTGATGTGTTGTCTCGCAGACACAAGGACTTGAGTTCAATCCTGAACTCCAGAAAATACATTAAAAAATAATAATAAAAGGCCACATGTGGTTCAGTAGAGGTGGAGGAATGTAGGCGGTTCAAGGGCTTGCTGGCCAGCCACTAGTGACTATTCAGGTGAGTTCCAGATCAAGTGACCCGTTCTCAAAAAAGGTGGAGGGTTCCTGAGATATGGCATGCAAGGCTGTCCTCTAGTCTCCATGCAAATAGACACAAACAAATAAGCATACACCAACACACACACACACACACACACACACACACACCTTTACTTCTAGCCAGGCCTGGTGGTATTAGCCTATAATACCAACTATTTAGGAAGTTGAGGCAGGAGAATTACAAGTTTAAAAGTAGCCTGGGCTATAGAGTGAGTTACAGCCTAAGCGAATAAGGAAGATTCTATTTCAATATTGAAAAAAATAAAAAGAGGTAGTAACTGATGTTGCTTGGTGATATAATACTTGTCTAGCTTATGAATTAGCTCATTAGCCTTTACTGCCATATTTCCTGTGGAAAGAGTGGCCTTGCTATCATGATCTCACCCTCCTGTAAAAGCAGACTGTGGTTTATATTCAGGGGCTGTTAATAGTAACAACGCTCAGCCACAGACTGCTCTCAGAGTCAGAGCATGGATGCTCTTCTTGGATTTGTCACCTTTGCTTTAGGAGCCGTCAGACAGTTCTATTTTCCCAGGACCACAGCAGATCCTATATGTGTGTGATTAGAATACTAACCGTTTCCATTTTATTACTTCATGGATATTTTTTGAGTCTCAATATAACTTTAGGTTAAGTAACCTGCAAAAAAGTTTTACAGTCTTTGGAGAGTCCCCAGAACAAAGGAGGGAGTGTTCCTTCTCTGTATAAAATACATTATTGTGCAGATGTTGTGTGGTCTTTTCTTTGTCATAGAAAAGCTCAGTAACAAAAAGTATGTCCTAGGAACTTTCTGCAACTTCTCACTAGAAGCTACATGACCTTCTCCTGACCTCAAGTAATTTTTTAAAGAAGAAAATCATGAGGACTTTTGGACTCATGGGGAGACATAAATTTTTAACAATTGCTGGAGCAACACTCATGGCTACTATTAAAAATGTGTATGTGTAACTCTTCATAAATATATACATACAAACTGCTCAGGATGTATAAAGTTACTTGTATGTAGTTGACTTCAGGGCTCTTCACTTGGTGTTGGATAACCAATTTTGTGGTTCAAAAGTAAAGAAGCAGAACTCATAAACTTGAGTGAGGGCACAGGAGGGCATGGGAAGGATTGGGGGAGTAAAGAGAAAAAGGAAAACAGTGCACTTATGGAATGACTTGAAAAAGTTATCAAATTAAAGGATGTGTATTTGGGGACAAGGCTGTGCCTTTGGAGGGTCACCGGGGAGAGTGTGAACAGAAAAGAATAGAGAAGTGGTGACTGCATGCTCAGACAAGCCAAGAAGATCCACGCAAGCATTCGACGCTTTGCTCTACCAAAAACATACGAGAAACTACATCTGTAAGATCTAGAAACCATCTCCATGAATTAGTATATACATTAATATGAAAAAATACAATTCAAAACACACGTTACCCTGCAAAATCATGCATGCATGTGATAATTTCACACGAAGCTATGCAAAGCAATGTAGTATTTCTAAATGAAAATCTTAATTTCATCTACCAACTGACTTATTCAAGGAACTAGAACTCTAATAGAAATATTTTGTTTCTCCGCTGTTATTTTTATTACTATACTTAAATATCTGCGGGAGGCTAATTTAATAAAGAAAAGAGGTCTGTTCTTTACAGAGCTCTGGAGGTTCAAATTCAGAGTGCTGAAAACTCAGATTGGACATGGGTCTGGTGAGGACTTTGCATCATCAGGCATCATGACAAAAACATATTTCTTTGGGAGGGAATGATTGCACTGCCAAATGAAGCGCTGAAGAGAGCAGAATGGAGCAGCTGCTGTGTAGCAGTTCCCTCCAAGACTGAAAGGCTCCACCCCATAGGGAACCCCTTTAAGACAGAAAGTAAAACAACTCACAATAGCTTCAAGAAGGCCTGAAACTGAACGGATCCAGCAGGCCACTCCCTCCCAACAGTAAACAGTAAAGACTGCTAAGAGTCCTCTCAGAAGACCCAACTGCAAAGACGACTCTGAAACCAGTCCAGCGGCCTGGAAAAGATTTAGATAATTGAGTGACTTGGAAAGGACACTCTCTAACCTGTTGTGTGATGTAGGAGGGTCATCTGTCTATGTGTTACTTTCATTGGTTAATAAAGAAACTGCCTTGGCCCTTTGATA
>LOEQ01001516.1:365052-379733 GCA_001685075.1 Bramus lutescens | reverse complement strand
TATCTAAGCTGCTGTCCTGTCAAAGGGCCAAGGCAGTTTCTTTATTAACCAATGAAAGTAACACATAGACAGATGACCCTCCTACATCAGGGGACAAAGTAAATTTAGTACATCAGCATATGACTGGAGTGTGTGAGCACAAACAGGTGCTGATTAGGTGAAGTGCAGAAACTTATTTATGAACTATTAAAAATGACAACTAAATGACAAGTAAAAAGAGCAACTATATCATGTAATGCAATGAACTCAGAGTAAGGTATGTGATTTCTTTACTGAATGAAACAGTTATAGAGAACGAAACAGTTACAGAGGAGCAAAATGCTGCCATATGAGGTGTTTCCTACAAGGGATAGAAAAGAATGATCCTACTAGACTGTACACCATCCAGAAAACCTCATCTCGGTATACAGGAGTGCACTGTGTCAAAGCAGAAAACCTATTCTGGTCACTTAAGTTTTGAATAATATGAAAGCATGCATACCCAGGGGAAGAATCTTGTTTCTGCCTCAAGCTGATGTGCCATGCTTTGCTCATGCCTATAGGAGACCTTCCCTTTCCGAATGCAGACAGAGGAGGAGTGGACAGGGAGAGGGGTAACGCGAGGTCGAGGGAGGGAACACTGCGGTCAGTATGTAAAATACGTGGAAAAATGTAATAAAAACAAGACATGCATACCAAATATTTCTAAAACTTGCTTGAGTGAGGTAAAAGAAAATGGTAAAAACTTGGGAGAAAGTGTGAGGATAAGGAAGTAGTCTGGTTCCTTTGAAGAATCTGGTTTCCGTACTTGGAAAGTGCTGACTTGAAACAGTATTACTTGGCTGTTCGGACTGATTGGGTGAAAAAGGAGAATTCTATCAATACAATCTGTCCTTTATAACTCTTAAGTGTCTAAACTTATCAAACTATTTCTTTGAAGAAAAGAATAGATTTACTTTCCCATTGAACCAGATCTTCTTTTGAATTGTTTTACTTATATGAGCCCCTTAAACACTAGAGTGACTTCTACATTGCTAGAAATGAAGAGTTCTAATTGTGATTCATAGTACAGTAGTGTAAGCATGCATATAGTATTATGATCACACGGATTACTTACTGTGGGGGAAAGAATGCAGGCTACTAATGGGGATGTCAATAGTAGAAGACAGGAATGGAGAAAAATTATTTACATTTGAGGAATCTTGTAAAAGTTACCATTTTTAGAATCTATGAAAGATTCCCTAAAAAGAAAAAAAAACACTCTATTTCAGTACAAAAATGATGCCAGTGTTTTAAAAGCATATATCCTACTGAATTTACTTATTAATTTTATCAGCAGAGTTTGTCAAGGTTCATATGTGGATGTCAGAGCATAATTTTCAGGAGTCTTTTCCCTTCTTCCACTGTTAGTCCAGAGATTGAACTCAGGTTCTCAGGTTTGGCAGCAATTGCCTTTATCCGCTGAGATATTCAGCAATTTTTTCTTCCTATTAAATGCAGGCATCATTTTAGGCAGCTATGAAATTTTCAGCAGTCTAAGAGTGCACGGGCACTGTTTGGTGACAGTTTTGCACAGGAGAGGTGCTAGGACTCTAAAGCACAATTATTAGTGGAAAAAGGTTCTCACCAGGAAAGCATGGGGGAAGGTTGTCATGCAAAGGCAGCATCAACTGCTTAGAGGGGCATTGCTGTCTAAATAATACCAACATGATTGGCATTCAATGTCTTTCTAAAAATAATTTACAATGAGGATAGTTGTGCAGGTACTTGGAATTTATAGGCTCTAATATTTTCCCATAAGAAAAATGAAGGTTATAAAACTTTTAAAAGTGCAATTTTGCTTTTAGTGTTATACCTGTCAAGAGAGGCTATATTGTTTAATGAACAGGCTAAGTTGCTCTAACAGAGATCTCCAATGCAAGATTTTAATAAGATTGAGGTTTATTTCTCTCTGGCACACTGGCTGGAGGGAAGTGAATCTAAACTGAAAACTTTACCACAGAGGAAACAGGAAGGCAAGCCAAGGACTCAGACCTCTCTTAGAGGTATCCCGTTCTTCTCGCCACAAAAAGAGCCTACTCACATGACACCCTAAGTTACAGGCCAAGGCCAAAAATACATGTAGTTCCTATCTTTGTAGTTACACACTTGGAAAAACTAAGAAATTTGCTCAAGTATGAAATGAAGCAAATTGGGAGCTAGAGAGCCAGCACTTTCTTCTGCTTGACATCTCTGATGGTTAATCCTGGCTGTCCACTAGATTGCACCTATGAGACCAGAAAGAAAGATGAAAGTCATTCCTGTAAGAGACTGTCCTAGGCTAATTTGAAGGAAAACCCACCCTAAATCTGGGTCATACCTTATGGTGGCAACCCAAATAAAAGGACATGGAAAAAGGAATCTGCTTTTTGCCTGTTTGCCCTCACTCTCACTGGCAAACCTGTCCTGTGGCTATGACCTGTAATGACTCCGAGTTCTTCAATATTCCAACATACACTGAAGGCCAGCTGCTCTCCAGGAATCCTCTGGGTCTCCAGTGCCAGATTCAGGCTGCTGAGACATCCAGTCTCACAGACTGGACAACTACCAGATTCTTGGCCTTTTCACTGCAAAACAGCCCTTTTTAATACTGGGACTGCATCTTCTTTGCAACTCCAGTCCAATAAACCTATTATATGTGTATGTATATATATATATATATATATTCATTGTGGTAGTTCTTTTTCTTTAAATAACCATGACTAATACACCATTCAACTGCCTTATTTTAATTTGCACACAAAATTATATTTATTTATGTAATACAACTTGTTGTTTTCATATAAGTATACAATGTATAATAACTAAATCAGGACAGTCAATATCTCAACTGTTTTTCATGAAATTTTAAATAAATGTCATACCATTTATATAGCATTTATTTAAAGCACCAAGAAATAGTATTGGTTTGATTTCAACTCGAATTGAGGTTTTTTTAAATAGTGTATGCCCTTACTTTAAAAACAATATGTATGCATGTGCATGTATCTATGTGTAAGAGAGACAGACATGAGTGTGTGTTTGTGAGCTAGTATGTGAGTACAGGCTTTTGAGGGCAATCTATGGATGTTAGAGGAAAACCTCAGTGTCCTCAGATACTGGTACCCTTCTGTCATGTTGGATACAGTATATCTTTGTTCCCTGTGGTTTAGACAAGACTAGCTGACGCTTGAGCTCTAGAGGATTCTTCAGTCCTTACCCTCCACCTAACACCTGGAGCCCTGGCTATGTGTGCCAATGCCTAGAACACGTGGATTCTGGAGATCTGTACTCAGGCCTTCTTTGTGAGGCAAGCACTTTCCTACTAACGCATCACTCCAGTCCTTTTATGCACTTTTAATGCTTTGTTTTGTTTTGTTTTTACTAAGAACCATTTATCAAAGATAATATTCACAGTTTTCTGTTCAAGAAGAAAACATATATTCGGTTTGGGGATGGTGGGGAGAACACATCTTGTAATAGAAGATCCTTCTCCAGTTAATGAGGAAAGAAAATAATCAATAAAACTTGATAGATATTTGAAAATAACTCCATATACATAGTCATTCAAGTATATAATTAGGGAGAAATGCCTCAATATTCTGTTACCTGTTATTGGCCATGGAGTGTCTCATGTAATTTCCTTTTTTCTTTTGCAAGTCAACTGTCTCATTCTTGTGGGGAGTCCTTGACATGTGTTTGCTTTCCTAGTGGTTTAACTAGACTGTCAACCTCTGGCACTGTACAACATGACTGTTGATATTCCAGAGAATCTAGCAAAGCCACCACTTTATTAATTCAGAGCAAGGGTAATAATAATTAAATATCACAATCCATTTTAAGAAGGGTAGCAGTAAGTAATTTTCCCTCCTTTACCAGAACATGTTTAAATTAGCTATTTTCATTTTCTCATTTGTCAGCCAGACTGAATTGAGAATTCTGTTCACTACATTTTATTCATTACCTAAATATTATGCACTGTCCTGCCACAGGCTTTCAAATATGCTTATTTATATGCAGCCTTTGGGTTTCCCATAACTATTATAGACATGAGATGACCTGGAGATGCTCAGGTTTTCTCCCAGGGATGAAGATGCTTGCCTCATCTAGGCAGAATTAAGGGCAGCAATTTATTTCAGCTTTGATGTAGAATAGCTAACATAATTGCATGTAAGCTGTTGATTTCAAAATCCAAGTAAAGATAATCTCCAAAAATAATAAAGATAAAAGCATAATATAAAATAAATCAAATTTTATCCTGAAATGTCCTATGTAACTTCAATTGGCTCATTTTTCTAGTGTTTATTTTTTCTAAATCATCCATGGCTACCACTGGTGTGTCTTAGCAATACAATACACTTCTCACAACCCATTTTGTCTATCCATATGTTCAATCCATCCCTTTGAAGTAATTAACATAATCACTAACATTATAAGATCATTTTCCTCACTCCAAATAAATGACCATCCAACTGGTGCCTATTCTCTACGTTTGGAAACGCTAAAATAGTTCATTATCACCCAAGTGACTATGAGGAAATGCTGTGCATGAGATGAAAGGAATAAGGACTCAAGGCCCCCCACTATGAAGATGAAACTCATGAATTAATTTCCTCTAAAATATCTACATGTCCAAAAAATTGTGAAATGCACTGAAAATACAATCAAGTGAAAAAGGAAATCTGAAGGTCATGAGAGTTCTCTCTCAACAATAAGAACTGCTTTTATTTCAGCAGGTATTAAAAATATGACTGTGGTTTATATCTTTTATGTAAATATATTTAAATAGTATTTTATAGTATATTTTATGAAAATGATATATATGCTATAATCTTCCATGTATCAAATAATGTTATTCATCAATAAAAATCATAAAATATAATACATAAATTACAAGGCATTTTAATTTTAGTGAGATGATGTCTGAATTGGTTTGTTCTCAATAAACAATAATTTTAAAATCACTCTCAAATTAAATATCCACCCAATGGAAATATTGATATATGTTTAACATTTCTTATTTCATGAAATTAAAAAGAATATTGTTTTATGAATATTCATTAAATTTTCTTAAAAATTCTTGTTAACCAATGGCTTTATTTATCCTAAATTATGAAGCAATATTATATGTAGTAAATTAGATAACGAACAATGTATTATTAATGTTTTAAAGATATAAGTAAATATGAATACTGGCAAACTTATTTATATATCAATACACAGAGGGTTGGTAATGTCAGTTAAACAAAACTTATATTTTTGCAACATGACCATGAAGGTTTGGAAATCTCTTAGGACACATCTCTTTAGACATATCAAGGAGGGCTTCCCAGAGAGGTTTAACTGAAGTGGGGAGTTCTACTCTAATGAGGAGGGCACCATGTCCTAGAAGAAGAAGCATGTGAACCAGCTCCTAGAATTCCTTTCTGCTTCTTCATTGGCCCATATATGCAAACTCTGCCAGTCACATGGTTTAGACCACTCTTGACATCCTTCCTTCTCACCCATGGTTTCCTCAAACCATGAACCAACTTCCATCTATTCTTCATCAATTTGCTTTTTGTCAGGTATTTGGTCTCAATCATGAGTGAAGCAACAAATGTGGAAAATGTTTATTCGTCATGTATTATTTTTGATGTATAGTCATATTTTTGTCTGAAGCACCTGTTGTCTCCATTTTATGCCTAGCATCTCGGTTTTCTGAACTGATACATACTGGCATAACCCAGTTAATGTTTGACAACTATACAATTCAAGAGTGTCCATACTCTATGTGACTTAATGTATTTTACAATCACATCCAGTATATACTCTCACAGACAGGATTTTCTCTGTTGAGGTCACTCTTAGACCTACTTCAAAATATTATCAGAGTCCTGCTTCACTGTGGCCAACATAAATTTCCTAGGTGATTTTTAAACCATATTTTAACATCAATGTTCTAATTTTATTAGAGTATAAGTTATTAAATCATTGATGGGTGCTGCAGTGTACCATCAAGGCAGAGTTTAACCTAAAAATTTATGGTGATGACACTTTTATTAGAAGGCTCAGAAAGATATGAGGTCTTGATAAGTGGAGGATTCTTCTAGTTTGACTGCTTGCCTACTCTGATTGCTCTTAATGTGAACCTAGTATGTGTGTGTGTGTGTATACCATTTATATGTGTGCCATTATATGTACTATATACCATAGAATATACTATATATATTATATATATAACAAAATTGTCTAGATCACAAAAAGAATCATATTTAGCAACTAATTCATATCACCCACAGATAGCAGTCATGCAGGAAAACAGAACAGAAACGCATTATTTAAATTACAATACACCACAGTTTCATAGCCCATGCATGTTTGACACAATTACTCCGTGCAAATAAGCAGCATGGAAAGCAATACTTTACAAATGCAGGAAAACAAATCCTTCCTGTTGTCCTTTCACTTCACAAAGCACAGAAATGAGCATGCTTGGCAGGAAGGGAAACTCTGTTTAGTCAAGAGGCCATTTAATAGCATTCAGTGGTATTGACTGTTAAACCCTGCTAGTATTTGTCCACTTCACAGAGTATCTGTCTGATGGATGCAGATACCATCTTTATATCTAAAGCCGTTTGAACATATGTCCCTCGTGGACAAAGGGAATCAGAGAAATTTCCAGTAATTTAAGCACAGTAATCTAGAAACTCCCCCCAGTCATGTTTGTCTTGGGGAATAGAAAGTCCTAGAAATAGTATCTGGAAGCCAGCTTGGATTCAGAGGTACAAGGTCTCCTCCAAGGGTTAGTGAGGAATAGAATTCTATTTTTATTTAATTTTTTGTGTGATTTAATTGTTTTGTTTCCTTTTGCTTTTCCCCCTGTATTTTCAGGAGTTCTTTTAGTGCTGAGAACAAAGCCATTACTCTCTGGTCTTGCATATTTTGACAAGAGCCCTTCCTCTTGAAAGTTTTTCCTGTAAGATGCCCAATGAGTATAAACTCTAGAATAATAATGCCCATCCTAATGTCCTTCCCTTTGCCAAGACAGTTAATTTATTGACAGTTTAGGATTGACAGTATCATAATTGCATTAGTAAAAAATCTAAGGCTATGTTCTCTGAAGAGAAATATAATTATAAAGAAATCACATTTGATTTAATATTACCTGTAAATGATACAGAAAACTTTTTCATTTGCCAAAATTACCAATCTTTACCAGAAAGAGTGTTAGTGGTTTCCTCCCATTTGAACTCCGCATATTTCTAGCTGACAGAGAAGTGACTTGTGAGATATGCTGTCTAGGTTTTGTTAAATTACCATCTTTCTTCCTCTTGAGACTCATAGAGAATTTATTTTCTCTGTTCATCCAGATTACATCCTGCAAATGAGCCTTCCTGCACTGTCAGCTCACTCATTACAGATTTTTCAGCTTTTCTCTCCATTCATTTGAAAACACGAACTGCTCTTACCACCTCGTTAGGCATGAAATCCAAGGCACTTAGCTTCTCCTGTGAAACAAAAGACAGAAACATGCTCAGGCCACTCTTTCCAATTTGGCTATCTCTCAAGTCCACCATGGGTAAAACACTAAGGATCTGCAGACAGGTAAGGCCGAAACCAATTTCATTAATTTCCGATAACTTTTATCTGGTGGAACACCCACTCCTGCCCTCACAGCAAAACAGATCCATCCCAATGCCCTTATTGTTCAAAGGGCTAAACTAGAGTTCCCATGGTAACTCCCAGTACCAAGAGAGCTGGATTAAGGTGAATAATACATGCCCTGCTCACTGGGAATTCACCAACAGGCAGATGGAATTTTTAACCCATTCACATCTGATTTCAGTTTAAAGTCATCCTTCTTTCCCTCCAAAAAACAGAGCCTGAATATGAGACCAATTAAATAATTTTTCAGATATCCTATCAATGTAGAAGTTGAAATTGTATGATAAAACACTGTTTTGACCCTATATGATGATAGAATTATCTCTTAAGGGCTAGCAAGATGGAACAGCTTAGTAGATAAAAGAAGCTGCTGCCAAGCGTGATGACTGGAGCTCTAACACCAGAACACAAATAGAAGAGAACTGATACATACATGTTGTGTTCTGACTTCCACATGTCATGGCATGGGCACTGCCTCATACACTCATACATAAAATAACACATGTACACCTCACTCCTACTAGTGATGTCTGCTTATTCCTCCAGATTATTTCTCTGTATGAAGCATCTTACTCATCTGAAGTTTTGTGGGCCTCAGGCAGGAACAGAGTGAAGCCAGGATATTTACGCCCCATGTTGCCTCCTTACTCCACTACTGCTGGCAACGCCTGCTTTTCTCCACTGAAAGTCCAACTGCCCTCTAGCGGCTTTTTCTCCATCTTTATGTTTCTCTAGTTTGCCCATTCTGTCTCAACTCTGAAAATTCCTTTTACGGTTTAGATGTTAAGTGTGTCCTCTACAGATTCATGGGTTTCACTCCTGGTCCTTTGATAACAGTGCTGTTTGGAGAGGTGGCAGAGCCTTCGGAAAGCTGACCTCACTAGAAGAAGCTGGCACGGGGTGGGAATGGGATCTGGGAGATAAGTCTTGAGCTTTACGGTCTGACTAGCTCTCTCTTCTTCCCGTGTGGAGATGTCAGCAGGCAGCCTCACACCCTTCAACCACAGCTCTGGTCTGCTGTCCTAGGCTGCCATCTCCTCCAGGACTGATCCAAACCCTAACCCTGAAGCAATAGGTCCCCCCAAAATATTTTCTTTTCTTCCTAAAACCGTTTCCCCCCCTCAGGAATTTGATCACATAAATGAGAAATGAACTTACAGACGTCCCATTTTTAACTATGTATTCTTTTAGAATACCATCGTATTTCTGTCAGGATTTGTCTTTATGGGCAGAATTTGGTTTTAGAATATTATATATTGACTAACTTTCTATGGCATAAGCAATTATCAAGGTCAAGGGGACAAAGTAGAAATCTAAAGTAACTTTATCATAGATTAATATTTGTTATAAAGAAGCAGTTTCACACAGCTGCCAAAACAGTCAGTTGGTGATAGTTAGAATTTGTCCATCAACACATTGTTAAACTTTTGGAATGAAGACAACAAAGTGAGAGCAAACACATAAAACTTCAGTGCATCAGAAATTTTATATAATGTGTACTTTCTAATCATTATAACATACATATGAATTTAGAGTTAGAAAATCATGGTAAATATTCAAAAGGCAACCTCACTCTGAAATATTATTTGCCCATCCATATTACTGCTAGCCATGCAATTCATATATGTAAAAAAATATTTTCTATCCAAAAGATTTAAGAAACAAATCAGGATAATGAGGAATTAACAACAATAACTCAAACACTCAAGCTGTTGCTACATTCTCCCCTTGGGGCAACTTTAGCTACACCAAGAACTAAACTAGTTTGTTGTTGTGGGTTCTCAACTCAGTCCTCAAGTACCTGGGGTTCTCAGTGATGGTGAAATTGATACCATACAAACTGAAAAAATAAAAATTAGTCACTCCTCAAGTTGTATCATACATAGGATCTTCTTTGTCCATGCACATGGACACTCATTTTTCTATGGAAGAAAAATACAAAGAATACATGGTATCTCAGCAAAGCACAGGTTCTGAGCACAGACTCATACATAGCAGCCATTTCAGGAAACAGGTATAAATGGAACATGGAGGAGGTCTTTCCATTTTTTTTTATTATATGGTCTTCATTGTCAAATGCTTTGCCAAGCATAAGGGGTCTCGGAACTCCCTGCCCATATCAGCACAGCTGGCCACTGACCCTCACCCATTTCTCTGCGGAAGGTCATGGATAGGAGGGCCCATCGTAGCTCAGGTTCCAATAACTTTTCTCATCCCATCTTTTCCTCCCTAACCTAGAGTTCCCTCTGGGTCTACTAATTTAAATCAGCACACCAAGTCTCATTTCCAACAGCAGAAATTCCTCTTGCCTCCTTCTCAGCTCCATGACATCATTTATTCATCTTCTGGCCTCTTTCTTCTCTTCTCACAGCTTTATTCCTCGGAGTGGGCAGATAGACAAGAGATCCAGTTACCGCCCACCTTCCCTTAACTGCAAGTGAGCAACCCATTGCAGATGGCAGAGCTAGCATCTTCTCAAATGCCCCAGAGATGGTACATTGAGACAGCCCTCTCTTTTTCACTTTTCTCTTAAGGACTCATGTTCCTTTCTCTTGGCACTCACAATTAGTTCCTCTAAATCTGCATGTTTCTTTCCTTGAAGATCCCATTCTCTCATCTTCATCCGATGTCTCATTTGTCTTCTCCTTCCCGTTCTTCATGGCCAACTAAAATTCACTAAAATCCTGCGAGAGATTGGGAAGAAATTCTAGGCACACAAACAAAAGAAAGAAAAGAAAAGCAGAGTTAAGCATGGCTTAACACCGTGGCTCAGCAGTAGCAGAAAAAAAAAGCAGCACGCTTTTTTAGAATACCATCTATTCCTGGGCTGTGGTGCCAGGGCTAACCTTTCCCAGCAAGCCACAGGCTTATGGTGATACACAGATTAATGGAGATGGGTTAATTTAAGATATAAGTTAGCCAGAAATACGCTTAAGCTATTGGCCAAACAGTATTGCAAATAATATGGTTTCTATGTGATTATTTGGGAAGTCTGAGTGGCCAGGAAACAACAAGCAGCCTCCTACCACACCTTCCCACCCCTCTTCCATTTTCTGATAATTAATCGCATTCTTCACATTTGTTCTTGATATAAATGGTGATAGTAAGAAATACATTTCATGGCCTTGGAAGCTTATATGTTAATAAACCTAGTTTATGAGAGATTGGGTTTACTAGAAAAAGCTATGCCATGCTTGAGCACACTAAACAAAATGCAAGATTGATACCACTATGAATGTGATAACATATTTAAATTTATGCATAGGAACATTATAGGCTAACATAACTGAGCAGGAGGGTTTGAGAACATATGTACATTCAGTATATAATATTTCCTAAGAGCTAGCCTTGTCTACAATGTGTTAAAGCACTGGCTCTACCCGTACTACCGTGTGGGTATTGCATAAGAAACCAGGAACACAGATTTAGTGCATGGCCTCCCTCCCTTATCTCCAGTTCTCATATTAGCAATCCCCAATTCGCATCTTAGCAGTTCCTAATCACTACCTAACATTTTTCCATTTGATCTCAGAAGCAGCTTTCAGTTTTCTTCAAACTCAAGTCTAAGCTGCTTCCAATAGCTAATAGAACGTGTTACGTGAAAAGTCTCTTTCCTATTCCTGCAAAAGCAACATAAACACCACTGCTGACAGATGAACTGGCCTAAAATGTGCCACCTATATACCAACAGAATGTTATTCTCCCATGAAAACAATGAAATCCTATCACTTGCAGGAAATTACCAGATGCTCAAAGACAGTGTTATGTAAAATCAGTCAGGCACAGAAAGACAAATAACCATGTGTTCTCATTATATTCAAAGGTTAAAATCATTGAACTCGCAATGTTTTCTACAGTAGCTTAACAGCCAGCAAAGGCTGGGAAGGAGGAAGAAGGCAGAATGAAATAATGGTTCAATGGTACAGTCTCATTAAGGAGAATAATTTTAAATTTTCTACAAATAGTAGAGTATCTACGATGAATAACTGAGTATTTCAAAACAGCTACTACATTGAACCTTGGATATTCCCAACACGGATAAAGACTAAATGTTTGAGACAATTGAAATATTTACCTTTATCTGATCATTGCCCATTTAAAATTAATAATTTATTTTTTACATTGCTCATATTTAACTTGATCTACACATTGCATACTTCAACTCTCATGATCATTCTATAAATATAACAATTATTATGGATCAATGAATCATTGATTGGATAAACTTACAAGGTATAGCTATTAAATAATGATAAAGTGGCCAGGCATGGTGGCACATGTCTTTAATCCCAGCACTTGGGAGGCAGAGGTATTTGGACCTCTCTGAGTTCAAGGCTATCTTAGTTTGCAAAGCAAGTTCCAAGACAGCTGGAGCTGTTACACAGAGAAACCATTTCTCAGAAAAAGCCACCTACTTTCTCTCTTTATCTCTGTTCAGATTTCCTTCTGGCTTTACTCTACTAAGCCATTATCAAAACAGCTGCTTTAATAACCAATGGTAATAAAACATATTCATAGCATACAGACACATGAGAAAAATTCGACATCAGACACATGAGAGAAATTCCAGGAGCTCTACAAGTAAAAGAAATATTCTTCAAGGAGAATAACTTCATTTCTACTCAAATGGTGTATATTTAAGTTAACTTTTGCATAATTCTTAGAACAAACAGGAATTAGTCTTCATAGGAGATAAAACTATAAGATTTTAAAAATATTATAGTGTGTATGTACAGGTTGCAAATGAGAGAGAGAGAGAGAATGTATAGTCCCATCTAATTCCATATTATTTACATTTGCTGTGACATTTACCTGGACTTCCTAATGGCATTTATACTTAACAATTTATTCTTCAGACGTCTCCTGCAGTGTTATTCTGAAAAAAAAATGCTCTTAGTAAATATTGGCCAAGGATAAGGGATAATGATATGTCAAGGAAGCTAATATTGGCTTTGACTTTAGCAAATCTCCTTCCCCTTCCATTCTATATGTAAAAATTTCAGCAACCATTAACATTCACACATGAGCTCTAATACATGACTCATGAGCAATCTTAGGAATGATTTCAGAGCAATGAGAAAAATCTGGATAATATTCTTAACTGTTATAAAACATGACTTCTTAAAATGGCATAAGTATGTTTCACTTACCCTAGAGATTCCAGTAAATGACCTTAAAAGTTATGGGACTAGAATGAGGAAGGAGTGGGTAAATAATAGTAAGGATACCTAAGAAAAACAAGGATTTTTTATTCATAAGGAATAATACTATTAATTGTTTACCTAAAAAGTAGAACACATGTAAGTCTGTAAATAAATATATATATGTATAATTTAAATGAAATTGCCTCATCTTGGCTGACAATTATCCCAGCAAGAACCAAAGACCACCTAACAAAAGCCCCAACCCCAACCATTCTTCTTTCAAGATGTTGGTCAGAGTTGTTCAGGAGACTCCCAAAGCTTACAGATTATTACTTTTGACCCTGGTTGCCCCTCAAACGTGGAATGTAAGTCCCTACTCATGAAGACACCATGCACTTCACACATGGGGCCCAGAGACCTCTGGGTTGGACCAGCCATAAATGCCTACTCCCTGAGGACTAGTTACCATGGTACCGGAAAGTGCTATGCAAGCTTCCAAAGGAGGAAATCAACCAAAAGTTCTCCCCAGCTATGACGTATATGAATCACAGCAAGCACCAGCTGAGCACGATATCCCTAAGGGTATGGTATTGGCACGCACCTCTTGGCAGTAGCCAAAGCTCTCTAATTGGACTTAAGATCCACTCAACAAGAAAGAAATCATTCCTGATACTGGGAACCTAGCCAACTATACAAGGTTATAAAGTCGATGATCTTAGAGGAGAACCTACAATGGCCAATTTACTAAACCAACAGAAACCCTCAATTCATCCTAAGTATTTGTACTTATACTTTACCCTTCATCAAAGAAACAGCTCTTCCTAACAGATATAGACCATTACCTAACACTACAACTGTTTAAAGGCAGAATTAAGCATCCTGGTCCTAATAGATACACCTCTAAGACACCCCCAAAACTAAGGCTTAAGGACCACTGTAGAAGAGAAGGAGGAAAAACTGTATGAAATACAGGAGCAGATAATTTGGTGTGAGACTCTTTCTGAGAATAATTTCAGAAGCTACACCCATAAAATCTCATTACATGAAGTATGAACTGGATGAGGACAACACCCATAGGCATGTCAATATGGATCCAGGAAGGAGAAAGTCCATGGCGCTCAACTCTATACAAAAAATAGGCAAAGAAGGAATGCTGAGAGAGGCAGAAATAGTCTTCTCCTGGGAAGAGTACACCCACTGGTTATTCAATACCAAATGGTCACCACTAAAAGCATACATATAAGTAACGTTTTACAGACTAAGCAGGCATATTTAGGAATATATGTGTGTATATATGTATATATGCATATATATATATATAATGAAAAAGAGATGGACTTGAAAGAGAGCAAAGAGTGATGTATAAAAGGGACTGAAGGAGGAAATGGAGGGAGAAATGATGTATTTATATTATAACCTCAAATATAAAAGTAAAAATGAAAAATATTTTTTAAACCAATACTTAATAAATAAATATTTTTAAATATTATAAACCAATTTCACAGGTTGCCAAAGTCCCAAAGGCTGTACGTGGGTTTCACGCAAAAATTAAAAATAAATGTATTGAATGTGCCTTGTTAGTAGGTTATGTGTTCCTTAGAAAATGAACAGGAACCAGGTAGTGGTGGTGGCACATACTTTGAATCCCAGCACTAGGGAGGCAGAGGCAGATGCAGAGACAGAGCCAGAGGCAGTGACAGAAGCAGAGAGATCTCGGTGAGTTGCTCTGTGGTCTAGAGAGCAAGTTTCAAGATAGCCAGGGCCACACAGAGCAACCCTGTCTTGAACAATAGTAATAATAATAATAATAATAATAATAATAATAATAATAATAATGGGAGGAAGAAAGAATGAATGAAAGAAAGAAAGAAAGAAAGAAAGAAAGAAAGAAAG
>LOEQ01001516.1:346177-364974 GCA_001685075.1 Bramus lutescens | reverse complement strand
AAGGAAGGAAGGAAGGAAGGAAGGAAGGAAGGAAGGAAGGAAGAAAAGAAAGAATATGAACAAGGTAGGGACTTTTCCTCCCTTGTAAACCTCACAGCTTAGTGGAGAATACAGATAAGTGAATGGAAAACTGTAGCACCAAGTATAAGCATTTCCTAAGTAATGATTTTTAACTGTGTTGAATCAATATCACTCAAAGAGATCCTTAAAAATATATATTTTCACATTCTTCTTTTGGCATCCCAAATCAAAACCATGTTTTTGAATGATAAACCATGGCAAAGCAAGGGATCAAGCTCATTTCCCAGAGGAAACATATCTCATAAAGGGACGGGGCATTATCAAAGGCCAGATGTAGGAGATGATTATAGGGATTGAGTCAAGAGGTCAGTAATGGTGGGGAGAAAAGCAGAGAGAAATACTACAACTAAAGGTGGAAGAGAGAATGACATCTCAAACATAGGCATGAATGTATTCCAACATCACAGATATGGTGTAGAGAAATTCCAGGGATGGACATGATTGGGAGGCATGAAGCTAGAGAAATAAGCTCTTGCCTGTGAAGGAATTTACATCATTTCTAAAAGTGTGTGGAAATGTGGGGTATTTGAAGCCCAGGAAGCACTGGGTCAGTGTTGCCACTGTGTGTGTGTTTCTGATTCATATCACAGTGTAGATGCTATTAACACTTGTCCATGCACACAGAAAAGAATGAAGAAATCCAGTCCCTTGCTATTTATGATTTCAATTTTTACAGTTTCTGTTTTGCCCAGTCAGCTGTCATCTGAAAATATAAAATTGGAAGTTCCAGACATAAATAACTTAGGTGTTTTAAAGAGAATGTCGCAATTTTGAATACCAAGATAAAGTTCTATGCCAGCTTCTTCTCTCTTTCCAGGACATTTCTGATATCTTGGTCTTATGCTTTCATATCTCATACACTTACCATCCTTAGTCTCAGTACCTATGCCAGTGTCCATAACAATGGCTACATGTCCTGGTGGGGATGATTAAATAACTCTGTGTAGCTTCATAAGATTATATAATAATAATAATGTTCACATCAGTCACACTGGCTCATCTCATCATCTAAGTATTGCATCATTTCACATCAGCATAGAAGCTGGGTGTGTACAGCACTGTAAGAAAAACTTAGAGAGACCATAAACATATATAATATAGTATCATTATATTCACTATAATATACTATTATCGTTGTATTTTAATATCATTTACTATGTTTAATATCTTACTGGTCCTAAAATGAAAAATACTATAAATGGGAAAAACAGAAATGCAGGATAACATTCCATGATAGTGTTAATGGAAAGAAATTAGAAAATTCTATTTGTCGCAGTTTGGAGGTAATAGAATTACCATCATGAGCAATCAATGGCTATAAGGCCTAGAAAAACTTATGATCACAGACGTGAATGTTGATAACACCAATCAGTTATTGAACTAACATCTTCTGAATACTTGCTCTTTAATATATCCTCTTCTGTCTGGGAATAAAATGGAGGCAATATGTCCACCTCCGTGAACCACAGTTGTGGATGTTTATTAAAACCCCATGAATATAAGAGATCACCAAAGAAGAGTGTAGACTAAATCTTAAAAATCAATTAATGTTTAGCCCAAGAAATTCTTTTTACCTGTTAACTATTAAACAGGATGAAATCAAATAGAGTCCATTACAAAGCAGTGAATGAAAATAGGTTGAAATGATGCCAAAGGACTGAATGGCTATATATTATATATATATAATATATTTCTAAAATGTGACCATGACTTGGAAGAATAATGACAGGCATGGAAGATGCCTACCATAAAAATTGTGAAAAGGAACAAGCTTGGAAATAATGATGTAGACTACACATACTGGTCTCCTGCTTCATTCTGAAAGTATAGTTAATGCATGCAATTTTAATCTCAATGAAAGGAGATTATCGTTACATGATGATAAGCAGGTAATTCACTTTGTTTGATATATAAATTTAAAACTGGCATTCTGGATGCCCTTTGAAAAGTCTGTTTAGGAGAATTGAAGAAGGAAGGAGGTGTTTTAGGACCTTGTCTTAGTCATTTAGGCAAATAGTCTAATCTAGAACTTATTAATTTACTTTATTTTCTGACAGTTAAGTAATATGACCTACTGATGAATTATTGGAAATAAAAGGGAAAAAAACTGTTAGTTTGGGGCAACCAGGCTTGGAAACCCAACCTGGAACTGAGATGCAGAATGATATAGAATAATAGAACATTTGAATTCCTCAAAACTCACAAACCTGATAATGCTTGTTTGCTTGCTTGTTTTGTACACAAAGTCCCACATAACTTAGGCTATAGACAAGGATGACCTTGACCATCTGGTTTCCCTGCCTCTATTCCTAGAATGCCATGATTACCGGTATTTCACACAGTGCTGGAGACAGAACCCAGGACCTCATGGATGTTAATTCAGAGCTTGCCAATGGAGCCACAACTCCAACTATGACTTGTTTGATGAGTTACAATGTCAATGCTTGAGAAGAAAAACCACAGTTCTTACAGAGTTTTTGTCCTCTTAAGTCTTTCAAAGTTTTTTTTCTTATAATCTGAAAGGAAGGACCATTTTTTGAATGATCATATGAAAGAAAAGTTATGTTCTCTCTGAGAAATAGTCAGAAATTTTTTATGTGCTGCAGTTCCATTGCTTAATTTCACTGTGTTGCCCTACAGCTTTTATATCTACCACGGAATAGTTGTTTTTTTTTCCACACTAATATACCAATATAATCAATCTACACATCTTTCCCACTCTTTAGAGAAAGGAACATGCACAGTTAAGCCAATTCTCAACAAATAAACTTTTATGACAGAGAAAATTTGTTCCATAAAAGTCTAGTGAATCTCCTGAACACTTGATTTCAGAAGAGGTAGATGTGGGTAATTTAGATTCAGTGTGTGCCTACATTATGATAGATAGCAACGGCTATGTGTGAATTTCATTGATGACATGGCTATCATGGTTATCATTTTACAGTTGTGGAAACCTAATCTTCAGAAGAAGAATCTACCTGCTAGGAGTCATTTAAACTCCTAGAACATACAAGTCATTTCCCTTTGGGCTTCAAAAATCAGAAAAAAGAATTCTCTGTGAAGACCTGCCACAAAGACTGCATAAACTCTGGATGAGCCAAGGATAAGAAGTCACAACCTAACATGAACATCGCACATTTAGAAACAAGAATCCCAGTCAAAGAAAACTAGCAATTGCTTTTCAACTAAAATAAGAACATTTACGTGTTGGCCTAAAGGTTTAGTGTTCTCATTCTCAAGACTATAATTGCCTACATGCGTCCTTGCCTGTTAATGCCCTTTTAGTAAATCAGTTTCTTGTCTGATTTACTAATAAGACAAAAGAGAGAGGCAGGTGAGAGTCTGGATATAGTACCAAGCAAATGGTCCTCCATGAGATTCTCTTCTCCTATCCTGAAAGCACAGAAGAGGTTTTCTAAAGAATACAGTACAAACACATTCTTACTATCATTTGCCCCATCCTGGAGCAGTCCATGAGATATCTTCATTGAATAATTTCTAGTTCAGTCCAACCCTTTCTCTAACACATGCACATATTCTCTCCACATACCTGCACAATTCTCTCCACATACATTCACTCATTCTTTCCACAGATATACAACATACTCTCTACACACATTCAGGCACTTTAACTTAATTCTGTAAAATATGGAAAAGAAATTTTTTAGACACTTAAGTTTAATTTGGACAGTGGGGTTGGCATTAATGGAACACAACATTTTGGGTAACAAAAAGATTTATCAGTCTGGTGATGTCAGTTAACCCACTTCTCCAAATATTGTTTATAAACACATAAGATAAAATACATTAACATAACAACTAATCAGATTGAATTTTGAAGTGTTTCAAAATATTAAGAAAACAAATTGGTTATAATGATTTATTCAATTAATTATTAACTGACACATTAAATAAAATGATCTAATAATTGATATGAAAACTATACATCTTAAGAAATGATAACTTTAAGCAATTTTTAATACTGTATATAACAATGGCAAAAATGAAAAAGGGCAAAGGAGGAAAAAACTCTCTGTGATCACTATAGTTAACCAAACTTCAAAACTTTAGCAGTGCTAAAGTTTGTTTTCTATCTTTAAATATAAAAGATATACTAGAATTTTTGGTAGCTAATAAAAATATTCAATCTTCCTTTTTCAACTCCATGCACTGTTTACAATTAGGTTGACTGTGGGGCTCATAGCCACAGTTTATACATCTGCAACTTAACTTCTGCGCCTAATCTCTGAGAACACAAAAATCAGGGAGAGTCAGAGGACCAGGAAGTCTGCTGTGAGATTATGTCTTCTTACTATAATAGGGAAGCTACACTCACAAAATCTTGACATGGCTGCCTAAACAAGACCTGAAAAATTCCAACAGATTATATCCCAGTGTCGAGGAGGACCATCCAATCTACAATTAATTATTAAAACCCTCCCCCTAGAAGAGGAGCTACAAGCAACAAAGAACTTCTGAGAGAAGAAAAATTAGTTTCCTCTAGAGATGAACCTCCTAATAGGCTATCCAATAGCAAATGACCATCGCTAGAAACACATATGAAGATGGGCGCTTAAAGGAAATCTCACACTAGCTCAGAATTGAGAATAATAGATGGTTATTTATTCAGGGGTAGACTCACAAATCAATATCCTCTGCTGGAACAGAGAACAGCAACCGAATCCTGCAGCCAGAAAAGAAGCTGGATGTATGTTTTACAGCGGCATAAATAGTATGAGAGGCCACACCCCAGTGGGTGGTTAAATTAAAGGCTATTTGCCATAGCAATTCCTACAGCACGCATATATGCAGGCAACACTAAAGAGAGTCAGCACACTGTGTATATATTCATTTTTAGATGCATGTGTAACATGAATGGATAACAAAGATAAGGACATGAATTCAGGAGGAATTAGGATTAGAAGGAGTAAGAAGGAGAAGAGGAGGTGTAAATGATATAATTATATTTTTATGTAAAAATGTTAAAGGGAGTTTTTGCTTTTGAGCACCACTGCCTGAGTATTCTTAATATTTTAGCTCTTTTAATTTAAATTCATTCTGTGATGTGTGTATGGAGAGAGATAATTGTGTATAGTTTGACATATGATATTAGTCTTAATGTTAGTAAATAAGAAAACAAAATTAGAATAAAAGAACCTATATTTTCCTATAGCTTTCTACACTTGCCTTAACCAACTTCATGAATTTTTTGACAATTGAGGTTATCAGTCCAACTAAACTTTGTGAATTTTTGCTAGTCAATGAATTCTGAGCTTGTGGGAAGACACAAGCATACGCTGTATTTCTGGTTTAGTATGCTCATGCATGGCGACTCTTCTTTTGTGGTTTAGCTGTCTATGAATTGCCTGTGCTTTAAGCAATTAAACTAAACTCATTGATTCACAGCACTGGAGTTAGACACAATTATTTCTTTCATCTGTTATTAGTGACCTATCATAAACTTTCGCTAATGTCTCCTAAGAAAAAGCCACACAATACCATGTTCAATAAAAATAAGTTTTAGATAAAATTGTGTTATAAATATAAAATATGTAAACCAACATCTATGTGCACTGAAGCAGTAAATAGTGAATATTACTTATTCTGTAAACTTGGCAAAAATCCCTTTCTGCCTTAGCAAGCATCATAATCACTACCTTTTACAAAGTTTCACTTGAGAACGTTGCAACAGTGCTGTGGAGGCAGGAAATGAAGACTCACAGTTAGCATCAGGCCGTGAAGGATCAGCCATGGGGCGGATGACACAGCCTAAAACACTGGTCTAGGACTCCGTGAATCTCAACATTCTGTTCATGCAAGTGTTGATAAATATTTCAGTCAGGTTACATCTTAGGAGCATTTTCCTTTTTAGATTTCTACATGTGTACTAGAGTTTGCTTGTGTGTAGGTTTGTGGACCATAGGTGGTAGTGAGGCCACCACGTGGGTGTTGAGAACTGAACCCCCTACAAGTGTTCTTAACCACTAAGACATATCCCCTTCTAGGACAATTTCCATCTTACCTAATCAGTCAGAGTAGAGTGATCAATATTCACGCTAAATAATGAACACTAATTTCACTGAACAAACTTCTGTCTAACATCCATTATGCTAATTCGACCCCACTCAGCTGTGAAGAAGCGGAGGGTGAAAGGGCTTGGGAACTACCCATTCTCACAAGGTGTCAGGCAGAGCCTTTAAAATGTGGGTTACTGATTACAGAATCTGATGGTCCTTAAGCCCGAGCTTCAGCTAACTAGCACCTGCATGGCATTGCACTCTCTATGCCAGTCCTGAAAGGAAATTACTGTGGGCTCTGCTGAAGTTTTCCCAATCGGTTTGAATGCAGTGAGTGCAATATTTTAATAAGTTCTCACACCATGAATTTCTGGATGTCTGACTTAATTAGGCTCAAATGTTTAAAATCTGGTGTGTTTTCAATTTGTAGAATCTGCTGACCATTACTGAACCTACCTGGGTTTTTTTCTTGGACCTCTCACCATGCCCATTCTGCACCTTGCTCAGTTCAACAGCCAAGGATGTAAAATCATGGGATTGCATTTCACGATTGAAATGGAATCTAACTTTAACAAACTGAGTTTCTATCAATAATCTCCAATTGTCTTGTTTAATAAGAAAGCTGGTGTAATAACCAGTGTGCTTCATATACTATTTCCGGGGGAGGGACTCTTTAAAAGGAAGCAAATGTAAAAGTTACAATAATTCTCTTACTATGCAAAAGTCCACACATATCTCTCTTTCCTACAAGGGAGCAGCAAATACATTATTTCTACAGTAACTGGAAAATGCATGCCAGGAACACACTCGGGTTATTACAGTCTCATTGTAGTTAACTTTATTCTCCAGGATAAGTAATCTCTTAATAACATTTGCAAGAATGGATTAAAACACACTCCTTGCTAAAAATCAAGGTCTTTAGGTAATTGATGTGTTAATAGACCTGCAATTATTCAAGGCTGTGATTCCTCACAGAGAGAAAGTCCAGGAATGCATAAAGTCTAAATAAAGTACCTCTTTTACAAAGGGAGCTGAGATAATTTCCAAGAGACAGTCTGTTTATCTGTTGAGAGAGATTTTCATCCTTCATTAATATGTAGTTCAGTTGGACATCAGAGAAACTAGCCCCCATGGGAATGCTCTCCACGTCTCCCATTATCTCATTTTCCATACTCTTGTTCTGACCTACATTTTATATCTGCACTCACAGACACACCTGGCTTTTTACATATGTGCTTTCTAAACAACTGGCTA
This sequence comes from Bramus lutescens, assembly GCA_001685075.1. Taxonomy (NCBI): domain Eukaryota; kingdom Metazoa; phylum Chordata; class Mammalia; order Rodentia; family Cricetidae; genus Bramus; species Bramus lutescens. Next base: position 357,622 of record LOEQ01001516.1, on the reverse strand, counting down.
GCTGTGAGCCTGTATTACCAAAGCTCCACACAACCTGACTGATGTTAGTTTGGACAAATGTATGCACCAATAAACTATCACTTTAAAAGGTTCCAGACTAAATATTTTAGAAACAGACAAAATAAATATTCCAAAGTGTTAACCTGTGAATTTTCCATTCTGAGCCATGCGAATGCTCACTATGTGAGGCTTCCAATTGGGTTTATTCATTTTTAATGTCTTCAGGCATCCTAAAGAGCAGCCCTGTCTGCAAGTGCTGCTTGCTGACTGTAGATGCCTCTTAAACTCCCTACTGATAATTTTGCAACAGAAAAATTAGAGTGAAGCCTTAAGACCACTAGTAATGAAGCAGAGGTCCCTTTCTTCTTCCCTGGTCAGATGCAATCCAGGTAGCCAGTTGGACAAAGTTTTCACTTGGGAAATTGCTACTATGTTTATACGTGAACTTTATTAATGGTGTTTCCATACTTATAATAAGAACTGTGATGGCTTTATCCTTTAATTCCATACCTATTATAATGTAAAACAAATTTCTGATGAGGTACATTATAGTGGATTAGTAGCAAGAAAACACAGCTATTGGAGTACTAGGTAAGTTGCTTTCAGGTGGTATAATAATGCATAACATGACTTACAGATTCTTTATGGCTAGATCTGTGTGATGTCTCACCTATATCATATTATTTGATAGCCACAATACATAAGTACTGTGGCACTTCTATTAACCCCAGTACATCCTTTTATTCTACCCGTTTTACAGGTGAATATACTAAGGAAGGGAAAAATTAGCTCTAGTAAGGTACCATATGAGCTAAGCATAAGATTCAAGCCAACTGTTTAACATGGACATAGTTGAGTATTACCTGTGCTAAGCTGAAAGATCTAGAGCAGGGAAGAAGTTATCGTTTTAGTGAAATATTTCCTTTCGTGTTAATAGAATTTTGTTCTAGAGAAGTCATAGTCTACATGTCTCATACATCCTTGTTGAAGACATTAAATTTATGTGAAGCTATCTTTGAAATCTATAATACTGACACTCTTGCGTCTGTGAAAAAATCATACGCAAAAATAGAGCAAACCATATTAGGACAAAGTGAAGCTGCTAGTAAGTAATTACAATAGTATGTTAAGCACACATCTGTGTCTTCATTACAAGAATTCATCCCACAGTTACACAGTGAGGAAATTAATTGCGTAAACCACAAATAGAAATTATATTATTTATTAATGTGATTTCTTTCTTTTATACTTCTTTAATACTATAGTTAAAATTTTATACATGTATAAATAATTACACATTTACATACAGTCTTGATTTTTCAGAACCACTCAGTTTTACTTCTTGGTAAGGAACAGTACTTATTAACCTTTAACATTCTCATACATATGTAAAAACATAAATAGAAGCATTTCAAGATTGCACATTATTTATCTTCTAAATAAAATTTGCCTCTGATTTTTGAAACTTGATGTCACCAAGACATTACCACCAACTTCAACTTTTCTATTTTTCTTTAAGGCAAAAATAGAGATAGAAGCTTTCTAATTGTGTCAGTCCAACAAAAACTTCAGTTAGAATCCCTGGTGCTAGCTTAGAATATATTTCAAGTCTTACTTCAATTTTAGGGCAAATGTGAAATAAAAAATAGCACAGGAAGAAAATTAAGTTTAGTCACTGTTTCCCTGGTTTCCTTCCGGTGACTAAATGAACAGGTAGAAACGATTTGAGGTATGTCTTCCACCTGCATGCCTCTTCTATGCTTCCTTCTTACTGAAGAGTCAAATGGCTAACTTCCAAGGAGTCCTGGTTTGCGGTTAAAAAAAATCAGAAAAAGCTGTCTGAGTCCCTAGGTTAGTGGTCAGTCTGAAAGACTCAAGTACTACAATAGAATCACTCACTTTGATGCTTAATCTGTACAGATTTTGGATTTGAGATATGTGTTAATATCATTGGCTGTTCTTCCTGAAGACCTGGTTTGGTTTCCATCATGCATGCCAAGGTTTGTAATAATTATAGCTCTTGTTGCAAAGATCAAACACCTCATCTGGCCTCTGTGGTACTGCACATGTGTGGTGTACATACATGACAAAGAAATCTTAAAAAAAAAGTCTAGATAGCTTTAATACTACCAAATAATTTGTCATAGACTTGAAATGGTCCATTGAACAGCCCCCGTGGTTAATGGATGGCCTTAGGTACCATGAGAGTATGGAATTCAGGACAAGTCCCTCTGGAGTCTTCCCTTTCAGTCAGGCAAAAAGTCTGAAATCTATTCAGACCAGTTGCTGAGCTGTTAAAAGAGCTTGACTTGGAAATAGATAGGTCTGTGGCCAGGAAAGCTGCAGTTGGGAATGCCAGAAAGGTCTTTGAGGATGTGAGATGGGAAAACATGAATTGAATTGACTCACATTCTGGCTAAAGTTGAAAAACACTACCTATAAAAAGAGACACCTACTACCTAGTTTGAGTTATTGCCCCACTGGTATAACCAACCTCTCTAGCAAAAAGACCCACCAACAACACCTTTGCAGATCCTGGAGACTGAATATATATAAAAATAAATCAATTTAACAAACTGACAAATAGATGATGATCTCTTCCTGTGTAAAATATTCCTTCATTTTAACAGCATACATGCAAAGTTTTGATTTTATTTGAATGAATTCCAAATAAACTTCAAAAACAAATCACTACATCCTTCTTCTAGTAGGGTTTCTTCTACTCTAATGAAACATCATGACTAAAAGTAAGTTAGGAAAGAAATGATTTATTTGGCTTACATTTCAATACATTGTAGTCCACCACTGAAGGAAGTTGGGACAGTAACGTAATCAGGGCTGGAATCTGGAGACAGGAGCCAGTGCAGCTGTAATGGAGCAGGGCTACTAAATGATTTATTCTGCATGGCTTCCTCAGCCTGCTTTCTTAAGAACCCAGGACCATCAGCCAAGTAATATGACACCACCTAAGGTCCTCCCCATCAATCACTAATTAAGAAAATGCTCTGTGTTCAGAACTTATCAAATCATTTTCTCAATTGAGTTTCACTCTTTTCAGATAACTCTAGCTTTTATCAAGCTGGCGTAAAACCACTCAGCACAATGGTATTGCTATTTACACATTTATAAATGTTCTTTGGAGAGTCTGTTAATGTTAGACTTAGTGGCAAACTTACAAAATGTGTAGGTTATCATGTTTTATGAAGTGCTCGTTTAATTGCGTTATATTGTTATGCTATATTGTCTTAGTTACTTTTCTGTTGCTGTGCAAAACACCATGACCAAACTCCTTTATAAATAAAGGAGTTTACTGGGACCTTGCTTACAGTTTCAGATGGTTAGAGTCCATTGACAATCATGGCTTGGAGGACGGCACCAGGGAAGAAGGCATGGTGTTGGTTCTGGTGCTGGAACTAATAGCATGGGCTTTGGAAATCTCAAAGGACACCCCAACTGACACACATCCTCCAATACAGTCACCTAATCCTTCTTAAACCTCTCCGCGTACTGTGGACCAAGCGTTCATATATATGAGCCTATAGCAGCAATTCTCGTTCAGGCCACTGCATGTATTAATTTAGATTTTCTACATGTTATATTCTAGGGATGGTAATAAGAAACATATTAAAGAACACAAATGTGAAATATATTTTTATTAAAGGTATGAGTTAAATGTGAAAATAAAATCTTACTCATATTTAAAAAATATTTTTCTTCTCAAATGCTCAAAATATCTGTACAGTGTAAAAATTCAAATTAGACAAAAAGAATATCAAATTAAATAAAATATTTTTAATAAATGTGATTTACAATTTTAAGAATTTAATAATTTAAGTTGCATAAACAATTTATGCTTTATCATTCATCACTAAACAGCTATGCTTTATGTCTTTTTGTCCATGTTTTGTGTATTCACAGTGTGTATGTATGTATGTATATATGTATGTATGTATGTGTATATGTATATATATGTGTGTGTGTGTGTGTATNAGATTTTTCTGGGACTCTTTATCACATACTAAAATCTACAGATGCTCAAGATTCTGCTATAAAATAGTATAATATTTTATATAATCTTCATATATTTTCCTATTCACTTTAAATTCTAGATTTCTAATGATGCCAAAAGAAATGTGAATAGTATTTAGTGGCTATACTTAATTGTTTAGGGAATAATGAGAAGGAAATAATCTGTGTATAATATTTTTTAAGTATGTACTGTTCTCTGAGGTATGACTTCTGAAATGGGAGACCAACTGCAGAGAGGGGAAAAAATGGAGTGGAGAGAGGGGAAGGAGAGACTTTTTAAGTCACATAAATATTTAAATCTGTAAAATACGCCCTTGCCTTCATGTATATATTCTGAGGCCAATGCCCTAATTCTTGTGTTCTGTTTTGTCTACCATCTGGGACAAAAGGAGAAACAAGTAAATGGATGCGCTCTTGTTCCCATTTGAGAACTGTCCTTTCTTAGGCAAGAACACTGTGTGTATTCACTGAGCATTTAAACTGATTCATATGTATTTTGGAAGGAGACCATTGCTTCCCGTTTTTGCTCTAAAGTGCTCCACATCTTTGAAGCAGATCTGTTTCCAGTCCTGGCAGAAGCCCATCTGTAGCCCTTCCCAGCATGTGGACCTTGTTGTTTCTACAGTAAATACCAGATGTGGAAAAGTGTCTGTCTGGGTGTGTTGGATTACTTGCTGACCTGAGAGAGGATGTGCATTAAAACCTGAGCACAGAAGATGTCTTGTATTCGCCACAGGCTTTAGCATTCCGTGTGACTGTGAAACAAAGGCTTTCTAATGTGTGAGACTTAAAGGAAGCCTCAAAAGTCTAGACCAGAAATGAACTTGTCAGTCACTACTCCTTCCCTTCTCAATGGGATATATGTGCATTCAACATGTGTCAAAGGCAGACTCCTTAAAGACATATACTCACTTTCTCTTTTACTATACTGGTCGTTTTCCCTCATTTTCATGTGCTCTCCTCTCTGGCCAAAGAGAAATGTGTTCAGTCTCAACTCTACTTTGCTCCTACATTTGATGATTTTAAATCGTTAATCTCTGATTATGTCCCTTTTACTTGACCCTTTCTGATTGATTTGTCCATTTATAATTCAAACCAGAGATCAGTAATCACTACTTTTGATCTATAATCATTTATGACCACTCCTATAGTACCTAAGGCTCTGCCCACCATAGTGTTGACCACACTAGGTTATGATTTTCTACCGGCTTCATGAGAAGACTCCTAATCATGACCATTGTAAGAGTTGGTCTTACAATGTTGTAAGCTGTCATTCTGATACATCAAGCACGATGTCTCCAAAAGTGAGGAATAACATAAATTAAATAAAAGAGTAAGCTATTAAATAACCGATTTTTTTAAAAACCCATAAAACTGTCACCAATATGCATCTGTCACAAGCTCCATTATGTTCGTTGATTTATTTGTTACCACAGAGTAAAATGCACTTATAGGATTTCCATCTATGTTTGATCACATCACAGCTGAACCTGGGAGTGTCTATCTAGAACACACCCTTTACATGGAATCAACAAATACACTCTTTTTAATATATACCAACTCCTCCAAATCAAAAAACCAACTGATGTCATCAAATCTGACACCTATTGAGGATACTTTTTCCAAGTCTCGATTTCTTCCTTTTGTCAGCACGAATGTGAAAAGACAGCTGATGCCAGTGATTCAGAGTTTACAAAGGGGTGGCTAGCATTCAGATTTCTGCTGGTAAAATTCATTCCTTTTCTTTCAAAACTTAATGAGAAGGGACAGCTTTGTGAAATGGAGGAGCAAGAACAATATTGCTTAAATAAATTGGAATTTTCACTTTGATTACCCTGCAGTTTCTGCCGTACTTTACTGGAAATGTTCCCTGTGGTGCAGATTTTCTCTGGAGTGACATCATCATATGAAGCCACCCTCACTATAATTATTCTCATCCATATTTTCAGAGGACAGAGCAAGAACATTCACTAAGGAATGCTAGATGCATAGAGAACATTTTAAAGCTGTAGAGTCACCAGAAATTCCCATTAAAACGCAAATGATATATCTTTATGCATGCATGTGACCCCAAAGGAGACATTGCATATTCACAGTAGAAGAAATCTCTTTCAAACAATGAAACTCTGATAACAGCAAATATCCTATGGCACAAAATAACAAGCAGTACCCAGCTCCCATGGCTTTTCCTGAACTAAACCTTCTGAGGGTGTAATATAGGGGGAGCAGGAATGTTTTAGTTCACATTCCCAAATTGAAATCCTTATGGAACACAGACTGTCAATGCTAACACAAATCATAAAGATCTTAAGATTATTCTTGGCAATTCTGGATTCCCTCTTATCAAATTTGATTGTTCCTTTTATTATATAAGTGAGAGGTTTTATTTAAAAAATAATTTTAGGGAAAGTAAAAATAACAAAGTAGATTTTAAAATAAAATTTAAGCACAATTAAAGTGTGAAGCTGTGGGCTATTTTCACTGGTAATTTGTGACTGGCTCAGGCTGGCTTTACCTAGGGGAAGATGGAAGCCTCCCCCTGCGAGGAGTTAAAGGGCATAGACAGGCTCTTTGTCTCCTGGAAAATAAAAGCTTCCACCATCTGCTCAGCAAAGCTTTGATTTTGCTTCTATGTAGAAAAGCTCTGCAGCCACTGATAAGGTCTTGATTTTTTCTTCATGCATTCGTTCATTCGAGGTAGCAACCAAGAGAAAGAAAGGAGTGTTGAATATAATATTAAATTGTTTGCTCGGTAAAGGGGAAATACATTTTTTCGTTCTTTCTATCCACTCTTTTAAAACCTGTGAAAATCCCCATTCTTTTACCCAGATGCTACTGTTTTTTTTTTTTTAATATCAACAGTTAGAACATTCAGGATGCTTGAAATCCATTTTCAGTGTCACTCCACAGGCTATGAAATACTCCCTGTCTCCCTTTTGTAAGGTCACAGTTGGCGACTAGTCTTTCTTTCATTTCTGCATTTAGCAGAGTGTGGCAAGAGTAAAACCTACGAACAAATGAAGGGTAGCAAGTACTCTACAAGTGGTAGGACAAACCATATTCAAGTTGTTGTTAACACCCAGTGTGATTTGTACATTAATATTTTAGCTCCTAGAAAAAGAATCCCGAGCTCTACATGAGATCAACCTACCCCCAATATAGGCCAAGGTTAGCATTCTCCTTTTCCAACCCTGATGGTTCTGAGGCAACCTCACTAGACTCTGAACATCCTTATGTTGGGGGTGTCTCTTAATGGAACAGGCTGGCCTCCTGCCTTCAGAGTAGCCTAGGATGCCCTTAAATTCCCAATGACCCTTATCAGATATTTTGGAGGTGAGCATTGATGACATCTATTTTGACTGCTTAACATTCGCTATTTATTTTTTATTTTTACAGTTTACTGAGTTCATGATTTCTCTCAAAGCAATCATATATTTAATACAAATTCAGATATTAAAATGAGGTCAATTTGCATATCTGCAGAAACAACAGGGTCAGTCTCATATAACTATCTTACCCAATGCTGACTATAGGCCCTGCTCCCCCAGTTGACACTGGCCTGTACAATCCACCATCATGCATGGGTGCTTGTGACATGCTACTGGGGAACTGAGATGGCATGCAGTGTGCTTTCATTTTTACAGAGAACAACAGACACAACTCAAGCTGACCCTCTATAAATAAGGCTGTGCAAGGCTCTTAGAAACATGCAGTTTACTATTCAAAAACTTATCTTTTCCTCAATTTAAATTTGTAATTGCAGTAGCTGTAACTTGTTGCAATTCTCAAACTTGGGAACTGAGTTCTGACCTTGCTTATAAGGCCAGGAAAGATGATTCCTTTAAAATCTTCTGTGTACTCTGTTGTTTCTAGATATGACTTGTCGACTTTGTACAAAGAGCCAGAACAAAGGCTTAGTTAACCAAGTGTTTGCTATCCAAGCATGAGGATCTGATTTGACTCCCAGTATCCATCGAAAAGGCTGACGCAGGTAGATTCCTGAGGCTTACTGTAGGTGGAGTTTTCTGTCTTGCCAGACAGCTCCCACATAACCATTCAGAGACTTATTAATTATAAATGCTCAGTCGATGGCTTAGGCTTATTACTAACTAGCTCTTGTATCTTAAATTAAATCATATTTCTTATTTCCTCTACCATGTGGCAGTACCTTTTCCCAACATGGCAAGGTTCATCTCCTGCTTCCTCTGCATCTCCTGGTGACAAGGCCCTCCTGCTTCCCCACGTTCTGTTTTTCTCCACAAGTCCCATCTAACCTCTACCTCCCTAGCTGTTGGCCATTTAACCCTTTTTTAAAACCAGTCTTACTGACAAATCTTCACAGTGTACAAAGGGATTATTCCACAGCAGCTTGTTACTTACTGGTTGTCCAACTTAGTATACTTCTTAAACCCCAGAGTCCAGTGAGCGATCCTGTCTCAAAACAAAAGATGGAAGGCGTTTGAAGAAGCAAGCTCAAGGTTGATTTCTGATTTTCACAGGTACAAACATAGTGCAGGAGAACTCCTCCTCCACACACATACCTACAAAGTCATGTTGTCTTAGGCTAGGCAACATTCTTCTCAATGTATTAAACATGTGAGTCATTCTTTCCCCTCAGATTACCAGAAATGCTGATTCTCCTACAAAATATTATGCCTTATATTTAGGTAATGAGTCATACCAATCACTAAGGAAAGCTGTTTTCCAGAAAGGAATTGGCTACAATACACAAGATGGCTTCAATACTGGTAGTACAGAGGGAACATTAGGATACTTAGGTTAAAAATATGTTTTAGTTCAAAGAAATAGTAAGATCTCTTACAACTTGTTGGAACACAGTTTTAGAATGTTCCATGCACCTTCATCCTTCATGAATCTTATGTTCCTCTCACACGTTTTTAAAGAAATGTAACACCCCTTTAATTACACATTTTAAGTAGCATTGAACTAAAGGCAAGTAAATGACAGACTGTGGGTGATTGTTTTCTCAAACTTGGTTTAAAGCATTATGAATCCTTAATTTCTCACACTATTGGAGCACAATCTATTCTTAGACTTTTCAAACTAAGACCCTTGAGATCCTGATGAAAAATTTCTGAAGTTATATATTCAAATCTATAACTTCTAGAAACATATAAATTTCCAGTAAAAAAAAAAATTGACTTGCAAACACATGAAAACAAAAACTTTTTTTCAAGCTGGAAATAAAGGTAGGAGAATTTATTAGAAAGTAGGACTTTTACTTTTTTAATTATCTATGTCTGTTGTATTGATTAGCTGTCTATATCACTTTCAATGATACCTGAGGAAATCAGTCAAAACAAAGCAAAATCTTACTTTAGTTCAGTTGTAGAGCTTCCAAGCTATAGCAAACGTTGTTTTCTGCCAGGAGGCAGCTCCAAGATAATGATACAAAGACTTATTAATTATGAAGGCTTAGCTTTAGCTTAGGCTTGTCCCACTAGCTCTTATAACATAAATTAAACTGTTTATATTAATACATGTTTTACCTCATAGATTTTTTACTTATCTTCCATTTTGTATGTCTGAGTTTCTCCATTCCTTGTTGGCATCAGATGGGTGTATAGATTCATCTCCTGCTTCCCCTCTCCCCTCCCCAGAAGTCCCACCTATACTCCCTGCCTAGCTACTGGCCATTCAGCATTTTATTAAACTAATCACAGTACTATGTCTTCACAAAGTGTCCACATATCACATATCACCAATCCTTGCTTAGCTGGCTACATTATTTTCAGAACTTTTGAGGAGGACATCATGGAGGAAGGACATGGAAGAGAGAGTGTCATTTACCTCATGGTGGTGAGCAAATATAGACAGAGATGGAAGGAGTCAGAGGTGAGCTGTACTTTTCCAAAGCATATTCTTGGTGACTTACTTCTAAGTGAGTCCCACCTCCTACTTTGTACTGCACCCAGAATAACACCTCCAGCTGGACACTACTAACACTGATTCCACCTGAGTCTGTGAGGACAACCACTATTCAAATGGAGCAGAACATAAGCATAACAAATTTCTCATAATTGATCTCCTGAAAAAAAAAAAGACAAGATTGTATGGTGGGCATAACAATGTAGTCATAACAACACATAGCTGGTGTTTGCTCCTTTGGTAGTGTTCAGAGTACATTCATGTACCAAAGACATTAGAATATATGGAGGAATGAGTTACATAGCCATCAGCTCAATTTCTCCATGTTCAGTGAGTTGTGTTGCTGTTGTCTTCAGCAATGTGGCATTGCTGTCAGCTTGCATAGAGCAACCTGTAATACTGGCAATAGTCTGAGTTGTTTGTGTAACACCTCAATTTGTTATAACCCATTCACCATAATGGTAGCTTTATTTGATGACAAGAGGAGGCCAGTTGGGACTCTGTTTCTCTCTATTATTTGACAATTTCATTTAGGTTGCCTCATATATGTATATATTTTAGGAAGATTGTACGGTGTTAGGTTTTCAGGGTACCCCTAAAATGGCCCATAATTTAAACCATCTCTCTACATAGTCCCTCCACCCTCTCCCTCTTCCTTCCCTACTTGATCCTTTCGTTCCAATCCCACCCCATCAACCCATAGTTATTCTATTTCCCTTTCCTAGGGGGATCTATTTCTCCCTCTGTAGCCACTTACTGTGTATACCTATCCTCTGTGCTTCTGTGGATATTAGCTTGTTTGTCATTGACTTAACAGCTAGTATGCACATATAAGCAAATACATACCATATTTGTCATTACGGGTCTGCATTACATTACTCGGAATGAATTTTTCTAGTTCCAATCATTTTTATGAGAATTTCATGATTTTAGCTTTTAAAGGCTGCTAATAATACTACATTGTATAAATGTACCACATTTTCTTCATTCATATATTGAGGGTCATCTAGATTATTTCAAATTTCTGTCTATTATAAACAGAGCAGCAATAAAACATAGTTGGGAAGTTTCTTATGATATGATGAAGTGTTCTTTGGGTATATCCATAAGAGTTGGTTTAGTTGCATAATTGAAATAGATCAATTTCCATTTTCCTGAGGACCCACAACACTGATTTCCTTAGGGGCTGTGGAAATTTGCACTCTTACCAGCAATGATTGAGGGTTCCCATGCTACATCCTCATCATCATGAGTTGTCACTTGTTCCATTGTTCTGAGCCATTCTGAGAGGTGTAAGACGAAATTTCAAAGTAGTTTTAATTTGTATTTCCCTGATGAGTAGGATATTGAACATTTTAAAAAGTATTTCTCAGATATTTGAGTTTCCACTTTTGAGAATTCTCTGCTTAACTCTGTACTTCCTTTACAAATAGGCTGTTTATTTTCTTGATATCTAGTTTTCTAGTTCTTTTCTAAAAAAATATTTATTTATTTATTTATTTATTTATTATGTATACAATATTCTGT
>LOEQ01001516.1:327262-346156 GCA_001685075.1 Bramus lutescens | reverse complement strand
TGTCTGTGTGTATGCCTGCAGGCCAGAAGAGGGCACCAGATCCCATTACAGATGCTTGTGAGCCATCATGTGGCCACTGGGAATTGAATTCAGGGCCTTTTGGAAGAGCAGGCAATGCTCTTAACCTCTGAGCCATCTCTCAAGCCCTAGTTTTCTAGTTATTTATATATTATGGTTATAAGCCCTCTATAGGGTGTATAGTTGATAAAAATCTTTTTTCATTCTTTAGACTCCCATTTTGTTTAAATGGTGGTGCTCTTTGCCATGCAAATGCTCTTCAGTTTCATGAGGTCTCATATAATTAGTTATTTATAAATATTTTAAAATATTATTTATTTATTTATTTATTTATTTATTTATTTATTTATTTATTTATTTATTTAGCTTTTTAAAGGTAGGGTTTCTCTCTGCAACCTTGACTTTCCTTGAACTCATTGTAGACCAGACTGGCCTCAAACTCAAGTGATCCACCTTAAGGTTCCATTTGTTAATTATTGATCTTAGTGACTGTGTTAATGATGTTCTGTTCAGAAAGTTTATTTCTATGGCACTGAGTTCAAGGTTATCTCACACATTTTCTTCTATAATGTTCACTGTAACTGGTTTTATGTTGAGATCTTTGAGATCCATTTGGAGTTGAATTTTTTTGCAGGGTGGTAAGTAGGGTCTCTTTGTATTCTTCTACATGCAGTCATCCAGTTTGACCAGCACCATTTGTTATAGATGCTGTCTTTTTTCTAGTGTGTATTTCTGACTTCTTGGTCAAAAATCAGTTGTTCTTATATGTATGGATTTATGGTTTTTTCCTCAATTCAATTTCGTTTACCAATGTATCTGTTTTTGCAACAACATCATGTTATTTCTATTACTTACCTTTATACTATAATTTGAGATTAGGAAAGGTGAGCCCTCCAGGAGTTCTTTTAATATTTAGGATTGTTTAAGCTATCCTGGGTGTTCCATATGATGCTGAAATTTTTCCTTCAAAGATCTGAAACAAATTATGTTGAAAATTTGACAGGAATTAAATTGCATCTCTAGATTACTTGTGGTAGGATGGTCACTTTTACTATATTAATTCTATCAATCCATGAACATGGGAGATTTTTCCTTCTTCTGATATCTTCTTCAGTTTTTTTCTCCGATATTTTAAAGGATTTTTTTCTTTCATGCTCCTCTCATACATTACATTCCAACCACAGTTTCCCCTGCCTCTTCTCCTTCCCATATCCCCTCTGCCCACCCCTTCACACCTCCTCTGTTTTGATTCAGGGAGGGGCAGGCTTCTCATGGGTATCCACAAAGAATAACAAGTTGAAACAGGCCTAAGCTCTTTCTCGTGTATTACAGCTGCGCAAGGCAGCCTACTAAGAGGAATCGTTTCGAAAACTCATTCGAAACCTTAGTGTCAGCCCCTGCACTGCTAGAGGTCCTAAAAATAGACCATGCTACACAAATGTTAAGCATATGTAGAGGGTCTATGTTGTTCCCATGTAGGCTCCCTGGCTGTCATCCAGACTCTATGAATTAATCTGAGCCCAGGTTATTTATTTTTTTTTTTGTGGGTTGCCTTCCGATGTCCTTGAACCCACTGGCTTGTACAACCCTTACCCTCTCTCTTTTCAGCAGGGTTCCCCAAGCTTGGGCCAATTCTTGACTCTGGGTCTCTGCATTTGTTTCCATCAGTTCCTGGATGAAGACTCTTTGATGACAATTGGGGTAGACACTAATCTATGAGTATAGCAGAATGTCTTTAGACATTATTATGTTGACATTTTTCCTTCTCCAGTTGTGCTTGGGTCTATACGAGGTCTCTGTACCATCTAGCCTCTGGGTCCTGGCCACTCCAGGAAGTGCCAGGTGTAGTCTCACTCTCATGGTATGGGTCTAAGGCTGGACCAGTCATTGGATGGCCACTCCCACAATTTGCATGCCATCTTTATCTCCCCCACACCCATGCCATAGGCAGGCTAGACTTTAGGTCAGAGGTTGTATGGCCAGGCTGGCATCTCAAACCCTCCACTGGAAGTCTCACCCAATCACAGAAGATGGACTGTTCAGGCTACCTATCCACCATTTCCAGGAGTCTTAGCTATTGTCATCTTTGTAGACTCCTGGGAAATTCCCTTGGACCATGTTTCTACCTAACCCCGGAATGCCCTTAACTTTCCAGTTATCTCTTTTAGTAAGAACATTCCTCCAAACCATATCTTTCCTGTTCCCACCCCCGGTCCACCCACAGGATCTCTGCTATTGCCCCTTCCCTAGTAAATCCAAGCATTCCCCATTGGGTCCTCCTTGTTACCTCGCCTCTCTGAGTATGGATTGTATCATGGCTAGCCTTTACTTTACAGCTAATATCCACTTATAAACATGTAAATAGCATTTTTATCTTTGGGGGTGTAGGTTACCTCATTCAGAATGATTTTTTCTAGTTCCATTTGCCTTCAAATTTCCTGATGTCTCTGTTTTTAACAGCTGAGTTAAACTTCATTGTGTAAATGTACCACATTTTCATTATCCGTTCTTCAGTGGAGGAGCATCTAAGTTGTTTCCAGTTTCTGACTATAACAAATAAAGCTGCTATGAACATAGTTGAGCAAGTGATCTTGCTTGTCATATATGCCCAAAATTAGTATAGTTGTGACTTAGGTAGATTGATTCTCCATTTTCTGAGAGATGTTCGTATTGATTTCCAAAGTAGCTGTACAAGCTTGCACTCCCACAAGCAACGGAGGAGTGATCCCTTTGCTCCACATCCTCTCCAGTCTGAGCTATCACTTGTGTTTTTGACCTTAGGCATCTTGACAGTTGCAAGATGAAATTTCAATGTAGTTTTGATTTCTATTTCCCCTCTAAGGCTAAGGAGGTTGAACATTTAAGTGTTTCTCAGCCATTAAACATTCCTCTAATGAGAGTTCTCTGTCTAGATCTGTACCCAGTTTTTCATTGGAGTATTTGGTTTGTTGATGTCTAATTTCTTGAGCTTTTTAAAATGTATTTTGGATATTAGCTGTCTATTGGGTGTAGAATTGATGAAAATCTTTTCCCATTGTATAGCTGGCATTTTGTCTCATTGACCACTTCTTTGCTTATGGAAGCTTTTCAGTTTCATAAGGCCCCATTTATTAATTGTTGATCTTAGTGATTACACTATTAACTGTTGTCTCATGTGCCAATGTCTTCAAGGCTATTACTTACTTTCTCTTGAATCAAATTCAGTGTGACTCATTTATTTTGAGATCATTTATTTTGAGATTCATTTGGAGTTGAGTTTTGTGTGGGGTGATAAATATGGATCTATTCACATTATTTTACATGCAGACATTCAGTTAAATCAGGGCCATTTGCTGAAGATGCTTTCTTTCTTTTCCATTGTACACGCTGATTTCTTTATCAAAAGTCTTTAGGTGTGAGTTTATGTTTGGATCTTTGATTTGATTCTATTGATCAACATGGGTGCTTTTATGCTACCACTGTGTGGATTTTATTACTAAAGCTTTGTAGTACAGCTTGAAATCAGGGATGGTGATGCCTCTGATTTTAATGGAATTGCTTTGAGTTGCTCTCTATTTAATTTGATGTTGGCTATAGGCTTTCTGTATATTGATTTTATTACATTTGCTATGTCCCTTGTATCCCTAATCTCTCTAAGACTTTTATTATGAAGGTGTGTTGGATTTTATCAAAGAATTTTTCAGAATCTAGTGAGATGATCATGTTTTTTTTCTCCTTTCAGTTTGTTTATATGTTGGATTATATTGCCTGATTTTCATATGTTGAACTATCCCTGCATCTCTGAGTTGAAATCAGCTTGACCAAAGCTGATTGCCATTATGCTGTGTGTTTTATTAAGTATTTTTGTATCTATGTTTATAAAGGGATTTGGGGTAAAACTGTTCATTTGTTGAATCTTTTTGTGGTTTAGATAGCCTCATAAAATGAGTTTAACATTGTTCTTTCTGTTTCTATTTTATGGAATAATTTGAGAAGTATTGATAATAATGCTTCTTTAAAAGTTTGGGAGAATTCTACACTAAAGACATCTGGTCCCAGGCTTTTTGGGAGGTTGGAAGACTTTTGATGACTGCTTCAATTTCCTTAAGGGTTATAGATCTCCTTAAATTGTTTTCTGATCTTGATTTAACTTTGGTAAGTGGTATCTATCCAAAATAATTATCTATTTCTTATGTATTTCCCAATTGTGCATAGTGCAAATTTTAAAGTATGACCTGATGATTCTTTCAATTTCCAAGGTGTCAGTTAGATACACCCTTTCACTTCTGATTTTGCTAATTTGAATATTGTTTCTAAGTCCTTTAGTCAGTTTGGGTAAGAGGCTGTCTATCTTGTTGATTTTCTTTTTTAAAAAAAATCTTGCCATTGTTTTCTGTTTCTATTTTATTGATTTCAAGCCTCTGTTGGATTATTTCTTGCCATCTACTGCTCTTGCTTGCTTCTTTTAGTTCTAGAGCATTCAGTTGTGCTATTAAATTGTTAGCAAGAAATCTCTCCAATTTTTTTTTTAAATTTAAGCACCTAATGTTATGAATTTTCCCCTTAGCACCACTTTCATTTTCATTGTGTCTCATAAGTTTGGGTATATTGTGTGTTCATTTTCATTGAATTCTAGGAAGTTTAATTTCTTTTTTCTTTTCTTTATTGTTCTTATTGAGTTATATGTTTTTCTACACTTCTCTTCCTTGCTACTCGCCCCTCCTACCTTCTCTCATGACCCCCTTGCTCCCAATTTACTCAGAAGATCTTGTCTTTTTCAACTTCCTATGTAGATCCATGTATGTCTCTCTTAAGGTTCTGTTTGTTGTCTACTCTCTCTGTGGTTGTGGCCTGCAGGCTGGTGTTTCTTTGCTTTATGTCTAAAAGCCACTTATGAGTGAATGCATATGATACTTGTCTCTCTGGGTCTGGGTTACCACACTCATTATGTTTTTTTTTT
This sequence comes from Bramus lutescens, assembly GCA_001685075.1. Lineage (NCBI taxonomy): Eukaryota > Metazoa > Chordata > Mammalia > Rodentia > Cricetidae > Bramus > Bramus lutescens. Next base: position 341,199 of record LOEQ01001516.1, on the reverse strand, counting down.
TTCTAGATCCATCCATTCGCCTGTAAATTTCAAGATGTTATATTTTTTACTGCTGTATAGTACTTCCTTGGGTAAATATGATACCACTTTTTCTTTATCCATTCTGTCTTTACCCAGCAGTCATTCAATAGAGAATTATTTGGTTTCCATGAATTTACAAACTTCCTGATGTTCTTGTGTTGGCTGAGACTTGATTTGTGACCAAATAGTTTTCAATTTTGTAAGAATAACTGTAATGTGATAAGATGGCATATTCTTTTGCGTTTGGCAGAGATGTTGTGTTATCTGTTAGGTTCATTTGTTTTTTTGTGGTTGTTATATTCAGTATTTCTCTGTTTAGTTTACGTGTGGATGAATTGTCTATGGCTAAATGTGAGGTATTGAAGTTTTCCAATATCAATGTCTGAGAGTCAATATTTAATTTAAGCTTTAGTAATGTTTCTTTCATAAATGTGGGTGCACTTGTGCTTTGGGCATAGATGTTAAGAATTGAAACATCATCTTGGTGGAATTTTTCTTTTGTGGATATGAAATGTCGTTCCCTGTCTCTTTTGATTAATTTTGGTTGGAAGTCAATTTTGTTAGATATTCGAATGGCTATACCAGTTTGCTTCTTAGGCTCATTTGTTTGGAAGTCTCCCAACCCTTTATTCTGAGGTTATGTTTATCTTTGATGTTGAGTTTTGTTTCTTGTGTAAAGGAGAAGGATGGATCTTGCTTTCTTAACCATGCTATTACTCTGTCTTAATTGGGAAATTGAGTACATTGATATTGAAAGGTGTCAATGACCCATGGATGTTAATTCCTGTTATTTTGCTTTTGGTTTTGGTGTTGGTGGTGTGTGTTTCACTTTTTTTTTCTGATGCAACATTACTTAGTGCCTGTATTTTCTTGTGTGTAGTTAAAATCATTGGGTTGGAGTTTTCCTTCTAGTATGTTTTGTAAGGCTGGATGTAAGGATAGATGTTTAAATTTGACTTTATCATGGAATATCTTGTTTTTTCCATATATGGTAATTGAAAGTTTTGCTGGGAATAGTAGTGTGGGCTGGCATCTGTGGTCTCTTAGAATCTGAAATACATCTGTCTAGGCACTTCTGTCTTTTGGAGTCACCATTGAGAAGTTCAGTATAATTCTAATAGGTCTGCCTAATATGTAAATTGACTTTATTCCCTTGCAGCTTATAATAACAGTCTTTTTTGTTGTTGTTCGGTATGTTTAGTGTTTTGATTACTATGTGTCAAGGGGATTTATTGTTTTTCCTGGTACAATGTACTTGGTGTTCCATAAGCTTCTTGTATCTTTATAGATATGCCATTCTTTAGGTTAGAAAAAATTTCTATAATTTTTGCTAAAAATATTTTCTGGGCCTTTGAGCTAGGATTTTTCTCTTTCTTTATTACTCTTATTCTTATTTTTAATTTTTTCATAGTGCACCAGATTCTAGATGCTGTGTGTCAGAAATTTTATAGATTCAATACTTTCTTTGACCAATGTGTCTACTTCTCCTATCATATCTTCAGTGCCTGAGATTCTCTCTTCTATCTCTAGTATTCTGTTTGTGATGCTTGTGTCTAGAGTTCTTGTTCACTTACCTAGATTTTCCATCTCCAGGATCTCCTCAGCTTGTATTTTCTTTATTGCTTCTACTTTCATTTTCAGGTCTTGTACAATGTTATTTATCTTCTTCAACTGTTTGTTTTTTCCTTGGCTTTCCTTGGCTTTTATTCATTATTTGTTTGTCTTTTCCTTCATGTTTTAAAGTCATTTGTTCATTTCCTCTTTATGGATCTCTGTTCGTTTTATCCTTGATTCTTTAAGAGATTTGTTCATTTCCTCTTTCAGGACTCTATATCATTTTCATGAAGTTAATTCTAAGGCTGTTGCCTTGTGCTTTAGCTGTTTAGGACTATCCCAGGTTTGCTGTAGTAGGATACAGAGATTTGGGAATAATTTATTGACAGTTGTGTTCTTACGCTGACATCTGGGCATCTTGGTCTGTTGTAATTATAGTTTTGGGTATCAGTTTCTGAGTTTGTCTTTGTTAGATGGATGTTTGGTGAGGTATGTCCCTTGAATCTAATCTCACTGGGAATTTTATCATGAAGTGGTAGTGCATTTTAACAAAGGGCTTTTCTGCATCTAATGAGGTGATCATGTGCATTTTGTCTTTCGTTGTTTAAATAGGAGATTACATTTATCAGTTTACATATGTTGAACTAGGCCTGCATCTCTGGAATGAAGCCTACTTTATCATGGTGACTGATTTTTTTTAGGGGGTTACTTCGATTCAGTTTGCATATTCTTTAATGACAATTTTTGTAACAATGTTTATAAGGGAAATTGATCTGTAATTCTCTTTTTGATGAATATTTATGTGGTTTTGGTATCAGAGTAACTGTGGCCTCATAAAACAGTTGAACAATGTTCCTTCTGTTTCTATATGATGAAATTTGAAGAATATTAGCACTAACTCTTCTTTGAAAGTCTAGTGCAATTCTGCATTATAATCATCTATGTGGCCCTAGATTTTTTTCTATTGGAAGATATCTTACTGTTTCTATTTTACTAAGGGTTATAAGTCTGTTTAAGTAAGTCTGTTCATCTGATTTCAGTTTTACTTGAGGAACTTGTATGTATCGAGAATTTGTCCACTTTTTGTTATATTTCCAATTTTGTGAAGTACAGGTTTTTAAAGTATATTTTTATAATTCTCTAGATTTCCTCAGTGTTCTTTGTAATTTTCTCACTTTTTATCTTTAAGTATGCTAATTTGGATTGTCTTTCATCTCTTTTTGTTAAATTGGGTGATGGCTTATCAATCTTGTTTTTTTTTTTTTCCTCTCAAAGAACCATCTCTGTTTCATTGATTCTTTGTACTTTTTGTTTCTATTTCATTGATTTTAGCCCCAAGTTTGATTATTTCTTGCTGTATCCTCCTTTGGGGTTCATTTAGTTTTGTGGAACTTTCAGGTATGTTAAGTTACTCATATAAGATCTCTCCATTTTTTTTTAATGTTGATACTGAGTGTTTTGAACTTTACTCTTAGGACAATCATCATTTTTTCCCCAGCAGATGGTATATATTGTGTTTTCATTTTTCATTCAATTCTACAAAGTTTGTCATTTCTTCCCTAATTTCTATCTTGACCCATTTTTCATTCATTAGTGAGCTGTTCCATTTCCATCAGTTTCTAAGCTTTCTGCTGTCCCTGTATTATTGATATCTAGCTCAAACTATAGTTTTCAGATAGGATGCACAGTATTATTTCAGTTTTCTTTTGTCTGTTGAGGATTGTTTTGTGTACAAGTATATGGTTCATTTTGTAGGAAGTTCCTTGGGTGCTAAGAATAAGGTTTGGGTGAAATATTCTGTAAATATCTGTTAGTTCCATCTACTTTTTAATAAGTAAATCAAGCATTTCTCCATCTTATTTCTGTCTGGATGATCTGTCTCTTGGTGAAAATGGAGTCCTGATGTCTCCCTCTATCAGTGTGTGAGGGGCAATGTGTTATTTAAGCTGTAAAAGTGCTTCTTTAAGGAAGTTTCTGTGCACCTGTGTACATTACTGAGACAGTGCCCTACCACTGGCACATACTAACATAATTATTTTTAGAAAGTCAGCTTTCAAATGAGAACCCTAATGAGTGCTGATAACTCTTTTCAAAGCAGTGTAGTTTAAAAAAAATAGGACATTAATAAAGTGAAATGGTTTTTACAGGGTTAGATACCCCTACCCTCATCACAAAGACAACTGGGAATAAGCCATAGATACTGTCCCTACAAAAATTTCCTTGTCTTTTAGAGTAGAAGATTCTCTCTTGACCCTTTTCTTTAGCAAATCAAGTTACGGGATTTAAAACAGATGCACAAATAGCATATTTTACATTTTTTATTAGTTCATCACAGACTTATTTCTTGCCTGCTGAGCACTTTAAGTGTCAAGTGTTGACTTCAATCTGTAGCTATTTTGATGTGAGCAAAAATCTCAGAGCAGTTGCAATAGAGGCAAAACTAGAAGATTCATCTACTATTTGATGTATTCTATCAGGCTCCAGGAGCACAGCAGGGAGCCAGGGGCTTTGGTGACTGACTGCATGTGTAATGAGCCAGACAGCAGGTTAAAAAGACAGCCACACCGCTGGAACGAATTCAGAGAAATGCATCTGACTAACACATTGGTGTCTTTTTTTTTTTTCAAACCATTATGAATTCTGAGACACCTTGAATCTCTCAGGCTTCTTCTAATTACCAACAATGACAAGTCTGCCCTCTCAGTTGCAGTTGGGTGCCACAGGCATCTTCTTCATAGCACTTCTAACAAATGATGTGAATGTATCATTTAAACTCAAAACCAAAACACAGTTGGAGATTTTTTTTGGGGGGGTGGGGTGGGGGGAAGGGTCAAGACTATTTAAAAGTTTTATGTCCAGGTTTTGTGAGACCATAGAAGGCTTAGAAGGACAAAACAAGGTCAAATCTGCATGTCATATAGAAAGAATGAACTGGGTACTGTATCTGGATGCTGTAACTTACAATCTAGATGAGTAGTGTGGCCCTTTGCATAAAGATCATGCTAGTGACCTGCAGCACCCAGCTGTGAAGAATGGCCATTATTAGGAGGAGGAAGTGACAGTAACAATATACCAGTGTCCGTGTCTTGAACTAGAAGGAAAAGAGGGCTGAGAGTAGGCCTACATGATGTATACCACACTAATCATTTTTGTGATTTAATTCTTCAGGGAAAATAGTTTAAAAGGCTAAAACATCATTCTGTGTATGATATGAGGCAACATCTTGTCATGTGCCATATATGGTACCGTCCTTTGATAGTCTCAAAAATTGATAAATGTGGGGTATCATTAGCTTGTATATCAGCAAAACCAAACAAAAGCAGTTTCATTGAAGGAGGTTCTTTAAAGACTGTGGCACAACACACACACACACACACACAAACACACACACAGAGCTATGGCATGGGCATAAAGGTTTCAGCTTTTATAAGAAGACCTTTAACGCTATGACACTATATATCTATATCTATATATATATGAGACATTGATGCAGATCATCACTTTTACTTTGTTCCTTTTTGTTACATTCAGCCTGGACTGCTAGAATGATCAGAGTCAAAGGCTTATACATTTGTTCTCATTCATAGAGTTTATTGTTGTTTCTGGGAACAGATGTAGATGGTATTCTCCAGAAGAAATGGGGTTGAACAACAGAAAGTAACGTGTGTTTGCTTTTAAAAATAAGTTCACGTATTCATTTTGCATTTTACATTGAACAAATAGGTCTAATCTCTGTCTCTGTGTGGTTTGAATGTGAATTGGCTTCGGTGGGTTCATATCTCTAAGCACTTGGTCTTCAGCTGGAGATGATGTTTTGAAAGGTGTGGAACTTCTGGGAGGTAGAGACTTGACAGGGAAACTGAGTCATGTGGGCAGGCCCTGGAGGTTTGAGAGCCTGGCCCCTCATCCTGTGTATTCTTGCCTGCTGGTGCAATGTGCCCAGTTGCCTCTCTCTTGCTGTCAGGCCATTCCCACCATCATCAATGGTTTCCTGGAATTGTAAGCTAAAATAAACCTTTCCTCTTTTAATGGATTATTTCTCTGAAATATGATGACAACAAGAAAAAGTAACTAACATAGTCATTCTCTTCTTTCTCTCCCTCCCTTTATGAGTATACAGAATATTCACAACGAATTATACTTACTTAGCATTCAGAGAGCTCAGTATGAACAGAATAAATTTTTTTTCTCTTGTTGGCTATAGTAAAAGTGATGAGGGAACACTCAGTCACTTTATTAACTTGCCTAAATCCCATGGTTTGTATTCCCAATGGAATACAATATCTGTAATTTGTAACTTACCATTTAATTTCCTCATTCATTTTCCTCTTAATTGCTTTTCTCTTGCTGATGAAATGAAAGAAAAGCTGTAATTTCTATTTAAGTTACTCATCAATGCATCTTGAACCTCTAGGAACAGTATCTGGTACAGAGTAAACTCTCCATGAATGGATATAGTCATCACTTTTAGATATACACATGCATTTTCCCCATCACTACATCTCTAGGATATTTTTCACTGCATTAAAAGGATCACATTGACTAGTGAGATGGCTTAGTGGGTAAAGGCACTTGCCACCAAGCCTGACAATTTGAGTCCTCTCCCTTAGGCCAGCACTGGGGGGAGAACCAGCTCCTGAAAGTTTTGCTGTGATCGTCCCACGTGCACAATGATATATGTGTATCACCCTAAGAAAAATAATAAATTACAAAAAAGAAAAGATTGTAAACCTTCGGTGAAGGCAATAATGATGTGTATTTATATACTTCACAAATATTTTGCTCGATCACAACAGCTGAACATGATCCTCAGACTTCATAAGAGTTCTTTGACATGTAGAGCAAAACTTACTTAAATGTAATTGAAAACTTACCTTCATTACTTAATCATATTCTACCAGAATCTGAGTTCAACATGAACTGGGCTCATATTTTCCTTGCTTAGTGTGTAATGTTCAGGATGGTACAGAGACTGTTCATCTTCTCTTCTGCTTTCTGAGTGCTCAAGTAGCCATGCAATGATGGCCCAATTACTCCCTTAAAAGTAGAAATGCTTTCTCCTATAGTCCTGACCCCAAATAATAAAGGATACAGAAGTTGTTACAAGGTCACTAATACTACAGTGTATTTTAGTTTTTCAAAGAAGAAATGATATTGTCATACAATGGCAGTGTCTTCGTCTTTTCCTACTTTTGATTTTGTTCTAAGGACATCGAGATGCCTTGATCAATGCAGTTGTTGAACAAATTCAGTGTGATACCCCAAAAAATAAAGACATAATAAGGGAAGGAAAAATTAATTGAACCTAAATGAAATAAGGCAAGGCTGGAATACAGATATTGTTATGGGGAGGCAGGCTAAGAAACCTCCCTAAGGAGAAAAGCAATGATTGACAAATTCAGACACCAGAAGAATCAAGAGTAAAAGAATAAAAGCAGATCTTGGCATGGCAGGGAGAAGGGGTGAAACGAACCCAGCAGAACACAGTTTTAATGAAGTGTTAAGTAGATCACCAAGAGAGCTAGATAATGATTGTGATCAAGAGATATCCAAGGTCTGAAGAAGTAAAAAGAGGAAAGAAAGAAGTGAAAGGCAAGCAAAATGAAGAGAGAATTGTGTGAGCTTCCGGGAAGAATGGGCCACCAACTGTAACGCTCCACTGTCTTTCAGTAATCGAGCTGGGCAGCTCATTAAAATTATGTCTGAAAAGATAGGTACATTGGAGAAAAGGCAAGGGAGCCAAGAAATAACTAGAGCAGTACAATTACTATTTCTATCAGTGGGGAAAAAAAGCCAAGAATGCACAGTGCTCAAGAAGATACACTTAAGAAATACCCACTGGAAAACCGTGCATGCATCCTGGGGAAATAATGAACGCAATAAAGCTGCACACAGGAGGGATGAGTCAGGCCAAAAAAAAAAGAGAAATATTTAAAATTGGATATGTCTGTATGAAATAACTCAGCTACCAGTAAGGGAATTTAAAGAAGCTATTGAAGAGCAATATGAGGAAACAGAAGAATGAGATTTCAGCTTCTCTGGGCATAATATGAGCAGACTAAATATAGAATTGCCAGCTACATCACAGTGAGATGTTTGCATTTGGTGAAGGCCTCCAGTGTTTTCTCAAAAAAAGGCAATAAACTGGGTTCTAATTATTTCTAGTTATTCGTTATGGTTGGTCCTCTAGACTAGGTTGATAGGAAATAAATTAACAAGCATATAAGGTCTGTTTTGTGCTTTGTACTATGTTTGACCTTTTAAGATATTTGAGCTCGTTTGCTTTTCATAACAAATGGGCATCGTGAAAGTCACTTTCAGAACTTTTGGCTGAAAAGATTTTAGATGGCATAGTTCTTAAATAGGGGAGCCAGGATTTAACCATGTTTGAATAGTTCAAATCCCAACACCATGAAGCTGCTTCTTATATTGAAGGAAGCAGAGTCGATAATGCAGTATCAAGGGTTTAACATGTAGCTCAATGGCAAAGGTCTTGCCTTACATGTGTGAAGATCTGGGTTTGATCGCTACCCTTAAAGCAAATGAAATAACAAACTAATAAAGTGAAAGCAACTTCCAGAGCGGTGCTTGATGTGCTTATTCACACTCAGTGTGCAGAGCACTCCCGTCTTCATGGAATATTCAGTTTAGTGATTGATAAAAACAATAAAAGGGGATATTTATATGAGAGTAGAGCTGACAGTACTAAGGCAAACTTAGGGCTTATGGTAACACATTGGAGTGCTATCAAATTCTGAGGAAGCTACCGAAGGAAAAGTTTCATAGCAGGAAAAGGGAATAAGGTAGACAGAAGTAACACTTCTTCAAAATTGACAGAGGCAGAAGAGAAAAAAGGCTAGCCACACACCGATGAGGCAGATGAAGTATGTTTTGTTGGTTCCCATTCTGTAGACTTGGCCAATCTAGGACCAGCACTTCCCCCAGGCCATGTGCCCTAAGCAACCAGAATCTTTGCTGACATCTTTTGTGAGTGTAGTGATTAATTGCTGTTGTCAACCTGCCTGGATTAAGAAACACTTAGGGCATTAGCTGGGAACAAATTTGGAAGCATCTATGAGAGCTTTGCCAGAAATTTTCAACTGGGGATGGTCAAAGGAGTTCTGCTCTGACTGTTGCAGTGATATTACATTTGTATTTTAATGAATAAAGCTTACCTGAAGGTCAGGGCAGAGCAGTCACACTACAGGCCAGACAGTGGGTACACACACCTTTAATCCCAGCAGCCAAACTAGTTAACCACTGAGGATGGCTGGGCAGTGGTGGTGCACGTCTCTAATCCCAGCACTAGAGAGGAAGATAAGGCGGGATGAGACAGGAACTCGCTCTCTTTCAGTCTGAAGATTTCACTGAGGTAAGAGCTCTGTAGTGGCTTGTCTACTTAGCTTTTCCGATCTTTAGGTTGAAGCCCGATATCTGTCTCTGGGTTTTTATTAACCTTGCTACAGAATGTAGATGGCACCATCCCGTGGGCTAGAATCCTGGACTGAAGAAAAGAGGAGGAAACGGAGAAAGTGGGCTGATCACTCCCTTCTCTGGCAAGTTTATCGTGCCAAGGCTGTGGAACACTCCTCCTCTGCGTGGGAAGCTGCATTCCCCCCGAAATCAACCTTTATCCCTAGTAGCTATTTCTTGTCCAGTATTTGGTAGCAGCAAGAGAAACTACCATGCTGGACTTTCACTATCAGTCTTGACCAAGTTAGTGCGCTTCAAATTTACATGTAAAGTCAGACTACAAGGAGAAAATTCCCCGACTTACCATAGAAAATCATGTTAGGATATCTCCATGGTCTCAAAGACTACCATGACCAGTTTGTTCACCAGGAGTGGAACAGAGAACTGTAGCTGAGGAAGACAGAAGGCAAGGGAGGCTGGGAACCAGCCACAGTTAACAGGTTCCATTCCTCTAAGTACATTAAACTCTAAGAGGGTTTACAGGGACATGTGTACCTGACCAAGAGCCTGAGATAAAAACTGAGGCAGATTCCCTTTGGCATACTCACCTCCACTGTTGTAAAGTTTTGTTATGGAATGGTCAATGTGTGGCTCAGGTCTAAAAACCATCAGAATCCATCCTGTTCAAAAGAGGACCTATGCATTGTTTTCCTGTGGCCTAACTGAAACAAATAACTCAAATATTATAAAATCTGGTTAAGGAAGGGGGAGGGGAAAAAGGCAATTTTTGCTTTGACACTGACCAGTTTCTTCAGGTCTTTGTGGACTGTCAATCAGGTTTTCAAGTCACCATAATAAAAATAGCCAGCTACTCACATGGATACAGAATTTCTCCAACCAAGCAGCTTTTGTCAGTAGTCTATAGGTAACGACACCTTCACTCTGCTTCCGGTCAGAGTATGCTCAACATCCCATCACAGCAGCTAATTCATCACCATGACTACTAGGATAACTGACCTTCAAACATTTTTAAAATAACAAATAACTGCTGTGTGCTTATTGTGGCTTGACTGAGTAGGGGAGTAAACACTAATAAAATATTTTAGTTGACGAATCAATTACATGGGAAATTAGGTTATAATCAGTGTGAACACACAGTGGTGGTAACAGACATGGGTGGATCTTTTCTTGAGTGGTCGACCATGCTAAGAAGACGGTGGACTTCTTTTTAAATACAAGGAGCTACGCATGCAAGAAATATGGGGCAGAAGGTTTTCTATGGCAAGTATCAACACCACAATAAACTGAAGGTGGCCTGAGTGTTTTAATATCTGGTATATTTTTAAAAAATGCAATGAAGCTATGTACCACAAGGAAGAGTTGTCACTTTGGATTCAAATTTGCAGAGCAAGTGAAAGCTCAATCCTGGCTAAAAATAAGCAACAAAACTTTCAAGTCTCCGGTGGAATCTTAGTCCTTTGCCATAGTGATGATTGTGTGAAATACTGAACGTTTTGAAATTATTACGGAATTCAGTCTGTACAACATGTCCTTAAAGGAGCAACACTGTCAAGCACACCTTTGCTTGGGACATCTTAAACACAGCCACCAGAAAAAACATGGGCATGACTGATTAGTGCAACATGGCTTCAGTGAAAGATCAAGCAGCCAGCTTTTTTCAGAAAGGTAAGCTAATCATTTATCTGTAATTCTGTTACTGAGGCATAAACTGTTAAGAAAAAAAAAAACAAAAGCAACATTGGGGTTCCTGGAATTTTAAACAGCTTGAATTTCAGTCTAAGACAAAGGCATCTATTGGTCACCACAGCACATAATGGGGTCTGTTATCTTGATAAAAGGGTTGAGAGTACAGATTCCCCCACCTATTTTCTCTGTTATTTGTTGGGTTATAACTGGGTCTAGAAAATGGTGATGTTATTATTTATAAGTTCTAGTGGCTAGATTATCATTTTCCCTATATTGCAGTTAAGAAGAAGGTAAGTGTGAGAATCACTTCTAATGAGACCCTTTTCTACGCCCAACAAGAGAAACACAAAAGCAGAAAGACACAACATAGAGAGAGCCACGAGAGTGGGTAAACTCATTTCCCTTCTTTCAGGTTATTGAATCATTGCAGACAATATGCCTCCACAAAAACATTATCAAGATCTTAAACTTGCCTCTGGCAAATACGACAACCCATATTCAAACCTCCTATTGTCTTAGGTATTCTGAAAAGTACTGAATGTGCAATTGTCCTCATCACTTCACTGAGTCATTTATACACAAAACAGTTGTCACGTCCCAAGATGACTTTAGACACCTATAAGCAATGTCTGTTAATGCAGTTTTTCCCTCACAAATTTCTTAATGTTCAATTCAAAACAGAAGATAGTAAAAATTCTCAACTGAATAGGAAGTTTTATATAATAGGAAAGAATAAAATGGAACAAAGCACCTATGGTTTAGAATGAGAGAAAATCCAATTCTGAATCATGGTTTATCACTTACTAATTGTTATTGGGAAAATTACTTAATGTTGCTGAATTTCAACTCCCTCAGATCTAAAACAGAGATAATAGTAGCTGTCTAATTGGATAGCTGCATTATAAAGACATTGCGTACAAAAAGTAGAGGCTCACTTTAGAAATTAGCTACTGTCTTGGTTACTTATGCTAGAATAGGTATTTTATTAACTTCTGGATACATAGTGGCTTTTTGGGGGCACAATTCAGAAAAAAATGCTTTTAGAAAGTTTTAGAAATCTGTGTTTGAGTCTCAGGAGTTAGATGGAAAGCAGGGAACCTTTGCAAGAGAGTTCTTTTAGAGGAAACCCTGAATAATAACAGCTACTATGGCTGGTTGTATAAAAGCCGAATAAGGCCACACTCAGGGTACATACTAGTAACTCACTCAGTAAGCAGTAAATTTCCCACTACTAATGCACTTTCAGTTATCGAAAAACAATGACCTGACATACATAACTGATAATATAGAAGAAATTTTTACTAGTATAGAATAGAGGATTAGTCACTAGTGTTGGATTAAGTAGTAGTCTTTGAGGTGGACTATAGTATTTATTGATCTCTCAATCCTTCATGCAGAGTCTGGGATCCCCAACATGTGACTAAAATTATTTAAATTTCCGTCATCTATTTGTACAAAATCACCCAAAAGGCCCAAAATATTTTATAGGTACTACATATTTTTACAACTGGGACTATGGAGCAACTATACTTTCATGACAAAGGTGCTCAAGAAATCAGTGCTAATTGAAAAAGTGGGAAAATTGAAGCAAAAGAACCAAACCAATCCTTTCACTCATGCTCTCCAAACCAAAACTCCTTACAGTGCATTTAGATTGGAAAGGCAATGTGCAGTTTGTCACCATCCAAACTTTGTAATCTAGTCCACTCATCTGAATGGGTGCTAGTGGGTACTTTAATGGAATGAAAGGTGGTGACATAGAGAAACAAAGCTTTCTCCAAGAGCATCCTTTTCTGTAGGTCTTTGCTTTCAGTGCTTCAAAAGGAGCACCACATTCAAAACTCAATTCTTTGGACATCAAAGGAACAGGCCTGAGAAGATTTGTTTTAAAATAATCAACTGTTTTATTTCCTAGAACTGAAACAGTCTACGGTTCTCAGGCCTAAATCTCCAAAAGTATAGTTAATTTTTTTTTTCATCAGAGCCCAAGGGAAGAGGGCAGGGACAAAAGGGTCCAGGGACATAGGGACATAAAGACAAGATGTTGGGAAGGGACACTCAACTTCTCAGTTCATTACATTTTGCAGTAGGTGACAACACTGAGGGGCCCAGGTGATACATGAAGATGGAAATAACATCATAAGGAAAGAAAGGCCCCAACAACAAGAAGGTCATCAAATCCCAAATAAAAAGGGAATTCCTGGTTCATATGGTAATGAGATTGGTTGCGGAAAAACTAGCAGGCACAAGCAAAGGCTTTTCTAAATAGAATAAAATTCCTCTTAAAACAAAGGTGATTCCTAAAGTCTTATGTCCTAGTGATATATATGACCAAAGGCCTTGGGGCTCCAAAGTGAATTGAGAGGGGCAGCAGAGGTCTCCGCAAGGGCATCCTTCAGTGGTCCAAGAGATATGGACAGGATAATGTCTCACCACTTCATGCCAAAAGGACAGGCAAAGTCTTCAGATCTTACAACTTGGAAGCCCCAAATGTTTTAATGAAAAACAAAACAAAGAACGTCAACCTCCAAACTGCCTAGGACAACAGAAAACTTTACTGGTCCATCCCCCCACAAACCTATACAACTGGGGATGGATCTATGGGAGGAGGAGACAGGGACTTGGGGAGACCCAAGTGATCCCAAAGGATCAATGTCACCAGTTTACACACTGCCCCTCCCAGACCTTTGAAAGTCGTTTCTGCTTTCCACCCCCTTCACTCCTGATATCAAGGCAGAGATCGAAAATGCCCATCAGAGTTTAGGAAGGGAAGGGGGCTGCGAATGAAGTCACGAAGTTGATGTCAAGTGGTCTTTCTGACCCATCTCAGAAATTCGGGCTTGGAGAAGGTGAGTAAATGAAGGAGCTATGGACTGGGGTGAGGACTGAACCCTAGTGGGCTTTGGCAGTCACAGTCAGGTGGTACCAGTAACGGGTAAAGGGCTCTTCTACAGAAACACTGACTACGGGCCTTTGATGATTTCTCCATCAATCAGGGCCTGGACCGCATCCTCCGTGGTCTCTTCCTCCAGCGGAGACTGCTGCTGCTGGGCTTCTTCAGGCTCCTCCACGATGGGGCAGGCCTCAGCCTCCTCGCGCTCTCCACCAGGATCCATCTCCAGCGGGCCGGGCGCCGCCTCCCTTGGCCGTTTGGGGGCATCGTGAGGCTGCTCCCCCGCGCTCCTCTTCAGATGCCTTGGCTCCACAGCCTCAGCCTCAGCCTCGGCCTCAGCATACAGCTC
>LOEQ01001516.1:280819-306025 GCA_001685075.1 Bramus lutescens | reverse complement strand
ATTGGAGAGTGAGGGGGAGGGGAATTGGGGGGGGATGGGAGGGAAATGGGAGGAAGTTGAAATTTTTAATAAAAAAGTATTAAAAAATAAAATAAAAAAATACAAAAGAAAAAAAAAGAACTCTTGGGAGAAATATTTAGTGACTTCTGACAAAGAATGTGGCTGTGTTTTTTGTCCTTATCCAAAGAACCTGCCTGAGGCTAACTTAAAGTCTTGGATTGATGGCTTTAGAAGAGATTTCAAGACAGCCTAGCATTGACTCTCTCCTGTGGTTATTAGTAATTACTCTTATGCATATCTATAACAAAAGGGAAGAAGATGCACAAAGAAAAATAGGATTATGCAGGTTGGCAAGAAAAGGAGCACTAAGAAATGCAATGACATAAATGGAAACTGCTCTTTCATTTTCTGGCCACCAAGACCTGAATAATCACAGAGATTACAACACTGTTTGGCCAATGGCTATAACGTATTCCTTGCTAACTCCTATACCTTAAATTAACCCATTTCTATTTATCTATGTATCATCATGAGGCTGTGGCCTACTGGTAAGGTTCTGAAACCTTTCTCCTTCAGCAGGTTTTGGCATCTGCCTGACTCTGCCTTGTTTTCTTCCTTTATTCAGTTTAGTTTTTCTGCCTACTTCTATCCTATCCTGCTATAGGCCAAAGCAGCTTCTTTATTAACCACTGGGAAAGAAAAAAAAAACATATTCACAGCTTCCAAAGGGGAATCCCACATCAAAATGGAGCTAAGTTCAGTGTTCAAGAAGATAAAAAGCTTAAAGAAACTCCTAATGCTAAATGAACTAAAATCATTGGTGACCCCAAGGCAAGACTCTACCCAGCTAAGCTTCCAACCTTTGAAATGGAATTAAGGAAAGCTCAAGCAGTGAAGGAAGCAATGCAAATGTAATTAAATACAGGAGCAAAGTTCCAGCCCTATCAAGGAGCAGAACTTGCCAGGCATTTTTGACTCCATGGTTCCGCTTTAGAGTCAAGGATATAAGAAAGGGGTTGTAGAATCTCCCTCCATGGTCAAGGAAAGCTTCAAAGGGCAGTCACGTGTCAGGGGTGTCCCTACCTGAAGGCCTGGAGAGACCATTGCATAAAACTATTAAGGTGAAGCCTGGACTGTGTTGAAGACCCCAAGTTGGAGGAGACACAGGTGTAGGGTTAGGATTTGCATTAGGCGTTAGGGTTAAGGGTTACAGTTAGGGTAGGGGCTAGTCATGAGACACTTTACGAAAAAAAGCTGCAGTCCAGGTGTGGAATCAACCCAAGAGAGAAGTGTGTAGTATTCAACGAAGCCAAAAGAAGTTGGATATCTGGAGTCCTTTGACATCAGACATAGATATTCAGAATTTGGAATTTATTCTGCTGAGTTTTGGTCTTGCCTTGGTCTACTATTTCTTCCCTATGCTTTCTTCATTGCATTTGGAATCATAATGCATATTATGATCCATTGTATGCCTGAATTGTGTGATTTCCTTTTTGATTTTTATTTTACAGACAGTTACAGTTAAGAGGTTGTCCTGAGTCTCAGACAAGACTTGGGCTTTGGAATTTTAAACAGTGTTAAACCTGAAAGGCTATAGGTACTTTTGAAAATGGATGGACTTAATATTTATTATGATATGACTATAAGCATATGGGGGCCAGGGAAAAGAATATGGTGGCTTGAATATGTATGGTTGCCATAGGGTGATATATTTGAATGTTTAATCATCAGGGTGTGGCACAATTTGAAAGAATTAGAAAGTGTGACCTTGTTGGAAGAAATATGTCACTGAAGGTGGGCTTTTAGCGTTTAAAAGTCTATACCAGGCTCATATTCTCTCTTTAAGTTTATAGAGAAGAATGGAGTTTTCACCTATTTCTTCAGAACTACACCTGCCTGCTTCCATGCTCCCTGCCACTGTGTTCTTTGCCAACAAGATATGGACTAAGCCCCTGAAACTAAGCAAGCCCCCCACATAAGTGTTCTCCTCTATAAGAGTTGTTCTGGTTATGGTGTCTCTCTTCACCTCAGTACAACAGGGAATAAGACACAGATTTTCCTGTACTGTTTCATTTTGGAAAGAACATTTTCCACCTGATTTGATTTTTACTTGGTCTATAGCTCATCTATTATTATATTTGTATTAGAACCTTGACTTTAAGTGACTCGGTAATCGAATATTCATTGCTGTGTACTGTTTTCTATATCAATGAACCTATTTTTAAAATATAAACCTTCTTGTTAATGAGTCAAGGAAGTCAACTTGTATTGGTTATCAGGTAAAAAGTTATATAAATTTTAAATGTCAAAAAGATGGTTTAAACTCTTATCTGAAATCTTTTTGGTGTCTGTGGCCCATTGTACTTGTAAAAGTGTCCTCTGTGTCTAATTCATACAGGGATTCATCTTACATGACATAATTTCACATCTTGACAGAAGTGTGGTACCATGTTCTGAAATTTCCTTTAGAATGAAACTCAAAATTGGATTGCCAGGGTTCCAAGGAAGAAAGACCAGTCACATTTCATCTTAACTGTACCTGGAGAGATAAAGATGCTTGAACTCTAATTTAGGAAGACTAGGAACTTTTGTCTAGTATACCAAATCACAGCAATAAAACACCTCTGATCAAACTGTAGACCTGGTTATTACGACGTAACAAAAGACCAAGATTCTCCACCTCTGAAAATGTGAGCTTAAAGAAAATACACAAGCATATGAGTGATATTTTCTTCTGGAAACATATGAACTCATCCCCCCCCCAGTTTTCATTTTCTTAAATAATTTAGTTAGCTGTTTATAACTATAAATTTGACTGCAGCTGTTCCAATTAAATTATTCAGGATTTAGTTCCCTATCCTATTGCCAACATTCCAGCTGCTTCTAATAGCTTTTATGTAGTATTTGGGAAACACATTAAGTGAGAAAATAGTTTCCATTAGGTAAAATAACCTTCAACCTCTTTGATCATTAGCTTTTATCCAAATTACATTTCCATGCCCTCCTTCTCTCACTTCTATTTTGAAGCTAACTTTTCTAGCTACTATGGTCTTGGATATTCTGTATTTTTCCCATTGCTTCTTGGATTTCTTTTATTTGTTACTTATGTTCTTCTAATTTCTCCCCTCTTGCAACTCTGTTTTGGCAACCTCAGTTAAAAATCTAGCTTTACTTTTTTTCATGTGTTGGAGGAGCATATATATGTGTGTGAATGTATATGTGGAGGCAAGTAGTTGGCATGGAATGTCTTTCTTGGTCTCTCCACTTGTATATAAACGTAGTATCTCCTAAAAACTTTATATAGTGAGTCATCTCCCAAGATCTGCTTATTTACTGAGGATGCAACTCGGCAGTAAAGTGCTTGTACACATTACTTTCATTGTATGGTAAAATTAATAATGATAATAATATACTGAAGTACAATAATCCCTTACTGTTATCTGCAGCGTCATTGTCTATGTTTTGAGTATTTTGGGGAAACTGTGTTAAAAGTATCAAAGATAAATTTTAAAAAAATTGTAAGTTTTAAATTGAGTGTTGTTCTGAGATAGCTTTGTGATCTTTCTCTGTACTTCCAGGGTCATAAATCCTTCCTTGCTCCAGTGTATTGACATCATGTATGCTAGAGGTGCAAAAGTAATTTTGGAGCAGTCTCTCTGATGAGATTGGTTATCATGGCACTGCATGAAGTATACCTTTATTGAGTCATCTTTCTTTCGTTTAAAATGGTCTGAAGGGGCAAACTTTTATTGCAGATTATTGTTATTATCATTATATTTTATTCGTTATTGTTGCCTTCTTGTTAACATCTTACTGTTTTTGATTTGTTAATTACAATTGGTCATAAGTACACTCAGTGAAGAAGTATGATGATTGAATTCATTGACATGTGTTCTATCTTAAATAACATGTTGTGCCTATGTTATGACTAAAATATTTTCAAACTGAATACAGAAATAAATGCTAAGCTATTGGGTAAATATAAACCAACATTGTATAAATAATTAATAGCATTACCTACACTGGTAGGAAAATCAAAAGGAGATTGGATATGTGTGAGAGTAAGGTAGCATTCAAATAAAAAGGAAAGCATTAAGCATCTTACCTTTCTTATCTATCAGCAAGTAGTAAATATCTTTATTAATTTCGGAATCTAAAAGTTGTTACACTAGAGTAACTATTAAAAGAGATTAAATAGAATCCATAGCTAAAATTCCATTGGAAGAGATTAACTCTTCCATTCAACATAGAATAATAATCAGGTAACCTTTCCTACCTGAGACAACAGCACACACTGCCAGGTAAATAGATGAAATAATTTCAAAACCCTACAAGTAAGCGAGAGCTATGCAGAAGGAGATTAATCTTACAAAACTCTAACCTACTGTGCCCGGAAAGAGTTTAGATTACAGCAGGGAGAAATGCAGATGTTTCTCCCTGAATGGAAGAGACACTTCTGTGAACCATGAACCTTGTAGTCCAGGATTGCCAGAGTGGTCCACGGAGCAGAATAAGGAAAAGTAGAGTACTACCAAAGGACAGAACTCCAGAAGTCTATTGTAGATTCCCTTGGCCACTCCAAACGTGTAGGCCTGTGAGCAATGATTCTCGGCCACTTGACAGAAATACGTAGATGAGTAGCTGGTGTTCCCAACAGCCTGGCTAAGTGACTGCTCCCACCAGTCAGACCAGGCTTAGGGTAAATTTCTCAGGTGTATCCTGCATTAGTAGTGGGAACAGCTGGCTTCAGGTTCAGCTTTGTGATAGTCAGAACAATTTCATTGCATCCTAGATTGCATATCAAGAATATGTATAGACATAAAGAAATACTACCATCCATCCCCCTTCTCCAATGTTTCTTTCACTGTCCATCAGCCATTTGAAGAATCACATGCATGCAAAGAAAAAGGAAATAACATAATAGAAGTTTCTTTCTGAAACCAAGACAGAACTGAGACAGATGCCATCATCACCCAATGACATTAAAGCCATTTCTAAAACTGTTTTTCATATGAGCCAAAACCTAAGGAGAAATGTGGAATGTGTACTTTTATCTCTTCTCATATATATTTAATAGTCCAATTAAACTTCTAAAACTTATGACTACAACTTCTGCAGAAAAGATGCAGAGGATGGAAATAATGGAAGACAATGTAGTATGAGAGGAAGTATTATAAATGGATACTAAAATTAAACTCATTGATGGAAAGTAATTAAAAAAGGAAAGCAATGAACTATGGGTTGATTTCAAGCATAAATAAATAAATTAAAGATTAAATAACCATAATTGTAGTCTCTGAAGGAGACATAGAAAAATAAATAAGAGAAAAGGTTATGATAAAAAAAATTGAATAAATAATGGAAAAAGAAATGTGGATTGCACAGTGTATGTACACAGAGACAAAAGCAACTGAACAAAACCCAACGATGAGAAAAAGGATGCAAAAACATAAGTGCACAGCTAAGTCAAATGATTCAAGAACAGGAGTAAGTAAAGTGTCTTTAATGTGAGAAAAGGCAAATATAAGGACTGATAACTAAAATCACTCTGAGTGGCAAAATCCCAGAAGCTTCCACCCTAACATCAGGAATGACACTGCAATAGTGGGTTGTCAGCTCCTCTTCTTTAAAATACATTCATTATATTTTTCATGTGCATTATGTGTGAGTGTGCACATGCCACAACTTATGCATGGAAGTCAGAGATCAATTCTGAGAAATCAGTTCTCTCCATCCTCCTCTATGCAGATTCTAAGGATTGAATTTGGATGGTTCACACACTTAGCCATCTCACTGGTCCTTGTCATCAATTTTATTCAGCTCTTACATAAATTATAGGCCAGTGCAATACAGCAAGAACAAAAAAGGAAATTGTATTCAAACTCTATTTTAATGTCTTGGATAAACGTATCTTGTTGATTTCCTTTATCGTCTTTGCTTTGCTTGGCTGTAATTTTGCACCTACATGCAAACTCTCTCTCACACACAAATGTAAGTAAGTATGTATGTATGTATGTATGTATCTGAAAAGGAGTTACCCTATAATCACAGTACTAGACATTATAAGCTGACAAAGGAAAAGCAGAGTGCCATGAATGGGTTACCTCTTTTGGAGTTTCTGGCTGGTGAAGTCCCATAGACTCCAAAATATTATAAGCTATTGGTAATGTGTTGCAAGGGGTGAGGGCCTACTTGTTTGTCCCGGCCACCCAGCTAGCTTAGCCCTGAAATAACCACTCAGAAAACTGTATTAATTAAATCATTACTTGGTCCATTAGCTCTGGCTTCTTATTGGCTAACTCTTACATCTTCATTTAACCCATTTCTATTAATCTGTATATCACCACAATGTCATGGCCTACCAGAAAAGTTCAGGCATGTCTATCTCTTGAGGCGGATCCATAGCATCTCTCTGACTCTGCCATTCTTCCTCCCAGCATACAGCCCAGCTTTTCCAACTAGTTCTGTTCTTCCCTGCCATAGGCTCAAAGCAGCTCTTTATTAACCAATGAAAGCAACACATAGACATAAGGATCTCCTACTCCAGTAATGTTCTTCATTACCTTCTAAACCTTGATAAGACTCTAATGCTTAAGACACCACATACTTAAGACATAGAACATAGATTAATGAAGGTCCTACTGATTTGCAAGGATAGAAAACTTTCCAATCTTATGATGTCTTCTGCAATTTATTTTTTCAATGTCTTAAAGTTTTTATAATACAAGTCATTGTTTTGATTGAAGTTTTTCCAAATCTTTTCGAGGTTATTGGAAAAGGTACTGTTTCCATGACTTCTTTCTCAGTACCCTTGTCTTTTGTATATAAGACAGCAACTGATACAAAACCTGCTAATTTTGTATCCTCTTAATTTACTGAAACTCTTTATAATTTGCAGAAGATTCATAGTGGAATCTTTGGTAAATAAAGTCATATACAAAAATGAAAATACATTAACTTTTATTTTTTTTGTATCCCTTGTTCTGCTTCAATCATCTTTATTGTTTTAGTTAAAACTTCAAGTAAAATACTGAACATTATTATGGAGAGTATGGAATCCTTATCTTCTTCCTGGTTTTAGTGAAAATTCTTTGAAATTCTCTTTATTTGAGTTGATATTGGCTGTGGGCTTGCTGTGGCTTTTATTATGTGCAAGTATAGCCTTAATCTAAAGGACTTTTTTCATAATGAGGTGATGGATTTTGTCAAAGGCATTTTCTGTGTCCAATGAGATGATACTGTCGTTTTTGCCTTCAGTCATACATCTGTCAGTTTGTTTATTTGATGGATTATATGTATTGATTTACTTATGTTGAACCATCCTGCATATCTGAGATGAAGTCAATTTGATCATATTAATAATCTTTTTGAGGTGTTCTCATATTCAGTTTACAAGTATTTATTGAGAAGTTTTGTATCTCTATTTATAAGGGATATTGAGCTATGATTTTCTTTTTTGAAAAGGATCTTTGTATCATGGTAACAGATTTGTTATAAAATTAGGAAATGCTCCTTTAGCTTCTATTTTGCTGAATAACTTCAGATGTATTGGTACTAGTTATTCTTTGAAGGCCTGGTAGAATCCTGCACTGAATCCTTCTGACCCTGGGCTTTGTTGGGCTGAAAATTTCTTATTTACTGCTTCAATTTCACTAGATGTTATGAGGGTCTGTTTATATTGCTCATCTGATCTTGATTTAAATTTGATAGGTTGTATATAGCAAGAAATTCACCCATTTGTTTAAGTTTTCCAGTTTTGTGGTATAGAAATTTTTTATTGAAAAATATTTCATACAATATATTCTGTTCACAGTTCCCTGTTTCAAACTCCTCCCAAACCGCCTGCCCAACTCCATGTCCTTTCTTCCTCTCACTTCTTAGAAAGCAAGCAAAGAATAAAACCATACAAACTACCACTTTCAGAAAAGAAAAAGGACAAGAAATACATATACAGAGATGCATACACACACATCTAAGATGTAATTACAGAAGTATGACTTGTTTTCTGGAAAAACGTTTAAACTTTTTATGGAGAAAAGAATGTCTTTTTATCCCCAAACCTTATAAATGTCACTTTTTCATTTCATGCCTTTATATAAATTCTCACCTTTGATCTGTTCAATTAAAAGGAGTTGAAGCTGGTCAATGATTGCACATGCCTTTAATCTCAGTACTTAGGAGGAGATAGAGACAGGATTATATTATGTTTTGTTTTGTTTTATAGTTTTTTGTATTTTTGCTTGTTTTGTTTTGCTTTTAAGAAATGATTTCTCTGTGCAGCCATGGCTGTCTTGGAATTGGCTTTGTAGATCAGGCTGGTCTTGAACTCATAGAGATCCACCTGCCTCTGCTCCCAAGCGCTGGGATTAAAGTTGTGTACCACCACCAGATTTTACTGGAATAATCTCATTGGGAGATAAGGATTGACAAATTTTTATCAGCACTTCTCAAACAGCTACAGTCTGTTACTTTGTATACAATTCCCATTGACAATGATGTTATGAAAGCCAAGGTGCATGCTGGGTAATACAGACTTCAAGCATTCACAGCTCTATTAATTAATTCATCACCTAAAAGCTAAGTATTGATTTTTTAATGGTATTACAAATCTATTTAAGCTTCTGTGGTGTGATTAAGAGGATGTGTTTTTACTGTAAATTATCTCACAAATATGAATTACTCAGAAAGAGAAAGCAGTTTAGCCTGTGAGAGAACAGCAAAAAAGCTTTACTAAAACATTTTCTCTATATCAACAGTTTATTTAAGACCTGTTGGAACATATTGTACTGTTTCTTAAAATCTATTATTTCCAAATACAGGCAGAGTGTCTCTTGAATTATAGTAAAAGTGAAGTCACACGTCAATAATTTGTTTTCTCCAAATTCTCCTACAAATGATACTAGGCTAAGCACTCTAACTGACCACTTGTCAGACATCATGTGAACTCATGCTGTGAAATTGTATTGAAGATTTCCATTTATGTTTCTTAACAGTGCCTCAAAAGGGCTTTAGAAATACTTCTTTGTATATTTCCTCATCTTTTATAAGATTGAAAAAATCAGATCTACTTTTAATTCCTAAGATATGAAAGGTGTATCTCAGACATCCACTAAAACTAGAACTGATGTCATTTATAGGATGAAATGATTTTCAGCATCAAAGCAGAGTGATGAAGTCTTGCTGTGGTTATTATATCCAGAAGGGACATGTTTGTCTACTTAGATTTGGAAAGATAGGTTCATGGACAGAGTTGTTTGTTTGTTTGTTTGTTTGTGTGTGTGTGTGTGTGTGTATGTGTTGTACATGTGAGGAGGGCAAATGCATGTAAATGTGTTTGTGTGTGAATACAAAAGGTTGATTCTCTCAATTGCTTTCCACTTTATTTCCTGAGGTAGGGTCTCACATTTTCCTGCGTTGACTAGTCTATGTTGCCAGTTTTCACTGAGAGCCATGTATCTGGCTCTGGAATCCTGAGGGTATGAACAGGCCAGTTCTGCCAATGCAGCTTATATGTGAGTACTGAGAATCTGAAACCTGGTCCTCATGCTCGCATGGTATGCTCTTTACCCACTAAAATGTCATCCAAGCCCCTCCAAAGCTTTAATACACCATCTAATGATACACAACATAAGTTTTTTTAGACATGATAATGGGTTTATCCTCTTAAACAAATTTCACTGAAAAATTGATAAGGAATATTAGAAGTATTTCACTCAAAATCCTTCATTATTTTCAGCAGTTCCTTGGCTTCTTAAACTATAATGACATCAAACTATAAGTTTAGAAAGAAAGTTCAATATGGTATCTTAACCAACATATATTGGAATATACCAGGAAAAGCAGATAATGTTTCCTGGAAAATATGAGAACAATGTGAAAGAATTGTTTGTGACCCTGTGTGTATGGTGTATGTGCACAGAAATTGTAAATATATAGTTGCCATGAGTGGTGTTTAGGTAAAGAAATCTCTTGTTTGGTGTCAAGGCAGAACAGCATTCTGGTACTAATTTTCCAAATAATATTGATGATTTATGGGAGAGTAGCAGTGTTCTCATTAGATAGTTAAATGGCTGATTATCTTCTTTTAGCCATAATAGTTTTAGTGGGAACAGTTACTACTATTGCTCAGTTTATACATGACACCCAACTGGCAATGGAAGATGCAAGGTTGTTTGAAGTTTCTCATCATGCAGAGATAAAAAGGCTGAAGAATAATCTTGCTTGGGCTTTTGATATCATTAATTAGCAGCAGAATCAAGGATGGTATGTACCATACTTTAAGTCAAAGTTATCATTGTTTTATATTATCAGAGTCAAAGAAAGAAAAAAAGTATCAGAATGACCGAGTTTATAAATATGAAAAGAGAGATGTTTTGTGATGGAAACTAAAGAGGTGGATATTTCCTTGGTTTTGACATAGAAAAATAAGTGTTCTTTTTCTATATTTGGTTTCTCCCTAGCTTTTTTCAATAATCACCATTTGGCACTTCTTTAGGAGTGTGTGTAATTAGGATTTCAAAACGGCTTTTGTGGATTATGAAGAAATCCTCTCATTTATGGTTAACTTCAAATAGTCTTCCAGGCCTTCAAAATGATATTAAACATTTCCTATTTACATATTTTCACATAGCCCACCCTTCTCTACTTCTCTATCTGCACCTAAATATCAGCCCACAGATCTGGTTAATTACCTCACCTACAGCAAATAGAGAGGGTTTTTTTCTACATTAAGTTCCCATTTCTAAAATGATCATTTCCAGAAACAGATGTTTCTCAATGATAAATGTGACCACAGACATCTCTGTGAGTTGAGATGTGATAAAGAATATGGCAGAAAGAACTACAAGCAATTAAGAAATATTGAGAACAGGAGAAATAGTCTTCCTTAGGGATGAGACCCTTAACTAGTTGTCCAATACCAAGTGTTCAATCCTGAAATTATATAAGTATACACTTGCATTAGCACTAAATGGACTAGTAAGGTTATAGTTACATATTTATGTTTATATATCCTCAACTAATAAAAAATAGAGATGAATGTCATGCCTCAGTACAGTAGCAACACTTGTACAGCTGAGGTAGGTTATGTGGCTTACCTTGTATTTAAAGCTAGCCTAGGTAACAGAGTAAGACCCTATCTCAGAAAAACAAAGTTTAAGTAAAGGAGAATAGGAAGAATACCAGGAGAGGTAAAGAGACCATAATAACCATGATGAGGACATACACTTTATGTGTGTGTGTGTGTGTTCACTCAAACACATACTAAAGAAAAAGTCCCTGATTATAAGAGGAAACAAATGGGGAAGAACAAGGAAGGAATGGGAGGACAGGGAAAGGGAAAATTATGTAATTATATATTATTGACAGAGGTTTCTGTCTCGCCCATTTCCTGCAGCCATTCAGTCCCAAAGAAACACACAGAGATCTACATTAATTATAGACTGCCTACTGAAGACAAATGCAGGAAAAAGGCTTCTGGGTTTTTAGAGTGCATGCAGCCCAAAGAAACATTTTCTGGTATTCTTGAGTGCTCTAAGGTCTGAGTGGAATAATTCCTATTTATTCAGTAAGTAAAGAGTTTCTGAGCCTTTCCTGTGCATTATGTAGCATTCCAAGCACCAGGAATACAGCAGCAAATAAGTCAGACAAGTCCTTCTGCCTTCAAAGAATTAACATTGTAGTAAGAGTAGAAGAAAAATCCTCAAATAAAAACAGTACCAACGCTTGGACAGCTGAGGTGTGACATGTGAATAGCCATGTGTTTAAAAGGATAGCTTTGGTTATTGATTAAGAAACATCAGGTTATATGGAGCACAGTAGTAAGCAGAGCTTTGCTAAAAAGTACTTGCCGTAACATAGTACGGTATTTCCGTTGACATGTGTCCTTTTGTCTCATCCCTGTCTCAGGAGGACCTCACCAAAGTCCTGTAATCATTGACCCTGTCATCTAAAAGGTGAAAAGACACAAATCTGACAGTAGCCATCAACATATGGTCTGTACTTTACTACCTGGGTGTCTTTGGGTGCATAACAGAAGCTTCCAAATAGACCTTTGCTTCACCCCTCCAATAGGATTAATGATGCTTTATGCAAATATGTTTAAGAACTCCGTGGACAGGAAATATATAGGGCTAGCTTGTACATCATGATTTCTTACAAATTATGGAATGTAAAATGTTACGAAGCATATTGGACATTTTAAGAAGAATTGCCCTGTGATTGATGAGCCCAGGGACAGACAAATATTGTCATTGGCATAGAATCAGATGACAGGAAATCTTCTTTTGGAAATTCATAAGCTTCCAACAATTATCTTCATAATCAGTACTAGAAATTAATGACTTTTTTGAGAATATATATATATATATTATGAACCAAGTGCTCATCTAAATTCCTCTGTGTTGAACATTGTTCTTTCTTTGAACTATAAGTTCAAATATATATATGTGTGTGTATATATATATATATATATTGCATAATGGCACAAAGAAGCTGATTTGAAGTAGAAGAGTATTTCCTGTGTTTTTCCTGTTGCTACAGTTTAGGATAAGCCACATAGAAGATCCTGAATACCCACAGTGAGGCAGAAAGCTTGTCAAAGCAAGGTCAAAATACTTTCCATAGAGAGACCAGAATCTTGAAAATAGGAAATGTTCAGATACTAAAATAGTAAAGCAGATTAAGAGCTGAGACGCTTGCTTGCTTTGCCATCTCTTTCAGGCACAATGCTCCACTTGGGGCAAATGTTTTCTCTTTACCTAGAACACATTGTCCCCGATTAAATCTCCGGCCGTTTTCCTAAGCCAGTTAGATTTGGCTAACTGGAAGTACTGCTGAAATGGACACAGCCTTTAGTCTCTGGGTGTTTCTCTTGCTAGAGCAAGTGGAAAGGAGAAAGAGGTACAAGGATTAAAAGTCTCTAGTAATTAACTAGCTTCTAAAAGGAGATGAAGACTGCAGATGATGCTTACTGTCCACATTTTCACTGTGCCCTGCAGATGAGCCTACACCTCTGTTGGGAAGTCCATCCATTATCAGGCTCATCAGCAAACTACACTAAGAACTGACAAAGAGAGGCCACAAAGCAAGAGGACGGTAAAGAGAGCTTTGAAAAGTCTTCAGATATTTCTAAGACTGGGATTTAAAACTGTGAAAGGTCCTAAGGTCTGGGAAGAAGAAATCATGGGCAATCCATCTAAACTCTCAAGGAGTTTGACAAAAGAAACCAAGTAAGTCTGAATTCTTTAACAGGAGCTATGAATATTTTAATGAATGGAATCAAATATTTTACCTTAAAATTCATATTTTTTAGCTTTTATAGATATGACGATGGGCGGCTTCCACCATATTCTTTCTGCAGCTGCTGTATTTTTTTCTAAGTTTGAAAATTGGCTTGAGATGAATGGTTTTAGCACAGAAATGAGCATGTGGTGAGTCTGGCAGGTCATTCTGATTACCTGAGTTGAGTCCTGAAGCCCCTGTTCTCTCTTGTTGAGAGTACAGAGTTCTAAGCTGAACATACTGACAGACGTAACAAATTCAGAAGGCTCTGGATGGACAATTGCACCAAGGTTGACAGAGGCTCCTTTCAAGAAGTTTCTTAAAAGCACTTGGGACTGAGAAATATTTCTTCATGTTTTGTGGCATGACACATGACTGAAGTTTCTCTAATGACTGGTTATAAAAAAAGTCTCTTGACTATAAAGCTATGTAGAAGGTAATTTATTTTTTGGTTTGTTTGGTTTTGATTTTTTAGAAATTCTGAATAGTTTCAAGACTGAAACCATAATAGTTTGTTCCTAAAGCTTTAACTTGTGCTGTGCAAAATTCTGAATATGCCTTTGCTATTATCAGTTGTCTGAAGAAATGGTTTTTAAAGTAAGCTTTCAAGAAGATCTTTAAGTAAGTGTGTCCCATGATAGCTTACTCTAGCATAGTTGTACACAGGGTGGGGGAATAAAGTATATTGTACTTTCTTGGGGTTTGTAACCTGATAAGCAGCTTAAAGAAGGAAGGGCTTATTCTGGCTTCCCATTTAAAGGGTATGATCTATCACAGTGGAGGGAAGTATGACCTCAGAGTACAAGGTCACATTATACCACAATACAGAGCAAACAGGAAGTAGGGCCAGTCAGTAAAAGCCCAGTGACCTACTGCCTCCAATACCATTGAGGCTCCACCTCCTAAAGTGGCCACAATTTTCCAAACTAGCATTCTCAGCTGGGGACCAAGTGTTTAAACACATGAACCTATGAAAGATATTGCAATTCAAACCATAAAAGAAGTACACTGCAGAAACAAAATGTGATTATATTTCCAATTTTAAGAAATTTTCTCCATCACTACATCAAGACTAAGTAACATATTAGTAGCTTTCATCTATTTTTATCTGATTAATTTTGTACTGGGATTTTCTTGTTTGGTAAAACGCCTTTGTCCAAACGGTAGTGCCTTTCTTGATCAGACAGCTGAAACTGAAGCTATGCTGACTTTGAACCAAATTCTATTTTTTAAAACTCTTTTTATTTTGTGCTTCTCAAAATAATTATTACTGAAATAAAAAGTCAGTTCTATCCCATGTCAATAAATGTGGTAGTGCATAGATTAAGACTGAATTCTCACAGCATGTTATTGATACATGGCTTAGGTTTGCCTTCATATGAAAGCGTCTTGCTAAGACTTTTCTACATGTTTGTTTCACTATGTAGAACTTCTTACGAGTTTTACAGCTCATGCCTGTCATAGGACCTTTGAATGATGCCCATTTATGCTCAAAAGCAAGAGGTGGCTCTGTTCTTGACATCTTTTTAGAAATACATGGAAGTGCTCCCTGCTTGGAAAGTGACAAGAAACCTTTGATCGATTGTGCCACTTGTTGACAAAACTACAAAGAAGTATGAGAAGTTAGGGAAACGGATTTCATCTCCAATGTAAGCATGAATATTCTTTCCTATAGATTCTTTAATATTTTAGGATGAAGCATATATTTCACATATATTTTAAAAACTAGCTTATCTTTCATGACAATGTAATGAAAAATACTGGCCTTTTTAAGAAAACTAGGTAATTTTTTCCTCAATAGTATATTAGTAAAAATAAACTTATTAGCTTAGCTTTTGTAGCTTAGACTGGACACTTAAAAACTTAGCATCTAGCAATTTCAATGAAATGATAATTAATCTTAGATCTCATATTAGTGAAAGGCATGTGGGATATACTACTAGGTTTTCACCAAATCCACCTATCTGGCAACTGATTAAAAGTAGACAAACGAAACCATGAGTACTTACATGAATCAGGGCAAGTGTTTCAATCAAGTATCCTTAGAGCTTATGCCCATGTCTGACACACAGCAGGTGCTTAACATATAAAATGTAATTGATCAAATCATCTCTCCCCACATTCTTTCCTTTTTCTTCTCCCTTCTCCACCCGTGATCCCTCCTGTTCCCATCCCCCCAACCTGGTCTCATTCCTCCCACAAAATCTATTTCTCCTTTCCAGGGAGATCTATGCATCTCTCTTTTTCCATCTTCTCTGGATCTGTGGATTACAGTGTGATTGTCCTTTACTTAATAGCAAATATCCACTCATAAATGAGTACATATCATGTTTGTCCTGTCTGAGTTGCTTCACTCAGGATGATTTTTTTCTAGTTCCATCCATTTACTTGCAGATTTCATGATGTTGGTTTTCCCTGAGTTCGAGCCGCCTGCCGAGAGATGCGCGGCCTGCTCCCTGCCGGAACTCCTCCGCCCCTCCCGCTGGCAGTCACGGTCATTCCCCTGCTGTCGCTGCGCCATTCCTCAGCCCTTAGATGCGAGTCCGGTCCTCGGCTCCGGCGGTTTTGAGTAATGCTCCTTGTGTAAATATACCATATTTTATTTGTTCATTCTTTTGTTAAGGGACCTCTAGGTTATTTTCAGTTCTTGGACCTTATGATGTTGACCCTACCAAGGACTCTTAGTAAAAGAGGTTATAAATTCTGAACTAACCATCTTCTATAATCAAGCTAGTCTTCCAGTGTTGGTATCGGGGCTCCAATCCAGCCAGAAAATCTATGATCCACAACCTGCTCTTCCTGAAAGATAAGCTGAGACAATGGGGTTCAGAGCTTGTGGGAGTGACCAACCCATGATTGGTCTAACCTGAGGCTCACACCATAAGTGGGAGCCCATGCCCAACACTTCCTAAATGGCCAGGGTCAAATAGCTCAGAGGTTTATGATATTCTGCACTACTCGTAGGAATGGGGCTTTTCCCAGAGAGGTTTCCTCCAGCAGCTGATGGGAGCAAATAGAGAGACCCACAATCAAATATTAGGCAGAGCTGAAGCAACTCTTCAGAAAAGGGGGAGGAAGGATGTAGGAACCAGAGGGGTCAAGGACATCAGGAGAACAGGTCCACAGAATTAAGTAAGTAGGGCTCATAGGGGCTCACGGAGACTAATAGAGCATGGAGCCTGGGTGGGTCTGCACCAGGCTCTCTGTATATATCTCTGTAGGCTGTTTGTTTGTTTGTTTGTTTGTTTGTTTTTGTTTTTGTTTTTCAAGACAGGGTTTCTCTGTAGCTTTGGAGCCTATCCTGAAACTAGCTATTGTAGACTTGGCTGGCCTTGAACTCACAGAGATCTGCCTGCCTCTGCCTCTCGAGTGCTGGGATTATGAGTATGTGCCACTACTGCCTGGCTCCATGCTGTGGGTCCTTTGGTGTGGGTTTTTTTGTTGGACTCCTAACGATGGCATTAGGAGTGTCTCTGACTCTTTTGCCTTCTTGTGGAACCTATTTTCTCCTACTGGGTTCCTTCATTCAGGCTTGATAGGAGGGTATATGTCTAGTCTTATTGCATCTTATTGCAAAGTTTGGTTGATATTCCTGTGATGCCTGCTCTTTTCTGAAGGGAAGCAGAGGAGTAGTGGATCTGGAGGAGAGGGGAGATAGGGGCAGGGTTGGTTGAAGTGACAGAGGGTATGTTGTGGTTGAGATGAAAAGGATGAGAATAAATAAAATACAATAAAATAAAATTTAACTTAATTGACAAATTGATAAAGCAATATGAAATCACATGGCCATGAGAATTATGGGAGTTATCTTAGAAGAGCTGGTCTGGAATGAGTGAGACACATGCACTCTGCAGTTCATCTGTGTATTGCTGTTCTAGAATGTTATTTCTTGTGTATATGAGATTGGTTTTCTTCAAATGAGCAAATGATTATGAACACTTGTGGGTTTGGGAAGACTGGTTGAAAAGGAATGCTCAGAAATTTAAAAACTGTAACATTTATATTAATTATTTGAGTGTTTCATTCATGTGTGCAAATTATTTTGTTTATAATACCTTTCCATCCTGTTTCTAGCTTTTCTGGATAGACTGCTTCTTGAAAGCACAGGGAAGAAGAAAGTCAGATTGCCTACTTATGAAATCCCTGGGATACATATTTTGTATGGTGGGCTGGACTATTTTCCCAAATTCAGTGAATGACTGCTGACAGCTTTCTGGAAGCCTTGGAATTATTTGATGATCATGGTTTTGAGGTTTGGAGATTTCCTTTATCTGTCATTGCTGTTAGGAATATTCATTTCTGAAATGGATATTTGTAAATACCTTCCTGATGGTTGTATGACTGGGAGACATATGCCTGGTTTTGCAAGTAGAGGGAACCCAAGTATTTAATTGAAGGCAGATGCTAAAAAGAAATCCCAAACTAGTTCAGAATTGAGTATTATAAAGGTTATTTATTTAGGGGTAGATTCACAGATCACAGTCCTATGCTCAAATGGGGAACAGCTGGTGTAGAAAGTCTTTCTGTCTATGTGTTGCTTTCATTGGTTAATAAAGGAATTGCTTTGAGCCTATAGCAGAGCTGTAAGGGAACAGAGCTAGATGGGAAAACTAAATGGAATGGTGGGAGGAGGAAGGCTGAATTACAACCAGCATAAACAATATCAAGCAAGAAACATGTGATAAATGTTTCAATAATTACCTCAGCCTAAGGAGTTTAAGCCTTGTATTATAAATAACTTGACCAAGTCATGAGAGGAAAGTAACTACAACTATCTAGTCTTCAACCCCATTGAAGACTCAAGAAGGGAATTAATATTACTTGAGTAAAAAAGAAGTGCAATCAAGCAACTTCCAAACTGTGTAACAAATAACAGAGACAACTGCCTACCTGGACAATCACCCAAAGTCTCATTTGCAGCATTGGAGCAACCAAATTTGGCTAAGGCTTAGAGTAACTGATGGACAATTTTCAGAGGCAGGAAATTTTTCAAAACTGTCTTACCCCATCTTGGCGAGATTTGACAGTCTTTTTACTTGTTTCCTACTTGTCCTGTCTGGTCATCATGCATTATGTCAGTAGTTGATGCATGGGCAGTTCCTTGCCCAAAGTCCAGTTTTGCCAAGAAGAAAACAAGCTACAAGTAGAGTATTTTTGGTGCTCAGCGTTCTCTCAGGAATAGATTGGTGCTACCAGGAGCAATCATGTCTCATATCAACAGAACCTTAAAGTTATTTAAATCCCATATTCTACAGCTCTTTGAAATTGCTGAAGATTATCTATGCAAAATACAATCTCTATGCATCTAAAGAACCTGAGTATTCTAACTATAATTATGACAAACATAGATGTGAACTGTCAGCTTTTGGTCCCTGATGCCATGCTTGCTGTCTGCTTCCTGCTGCCACAATTCCCTGCAATGGCTGATTCTTGATTCCATCTTCTTGGAATTGTAGGCCCAAACAAACCATTCATTCTATAAGATTCCTGTTCATGGTGCTCTATAACAGCAGCAGAAGAGTAACTAATACAGAAGGCTAATATAGGAGCTGGTAACATAGAGACTAGTACTGTGAAGAACCTGACTTTATTTCTTTATTTTTATTTTTTATTTATTTTTTGAATATCGGAGGACTTAGGAACTTGAAACTAAAAAAGGAGTTGTATATTGTAACTAGAGAATAATGGGCCACCCTAGTAGGAGCTTGGAATTCAGTAGTTAATGATGTTGCGGGCCTTCGGTAGGTACTGTGCAGATCAAGTTCAAGAGGCATCAGAGGAAAAAAAAAACTAACAGTAACTGGGATAGAGATCACTCTTGTGGTGTTTTGGCAAAGAATCTGGCTGCTTTCTGCCCTTGTCTTAAGATCTTACCTAAGCCTAAATTTAAATTTATCTGGGAAGGAGATTTCAAAATATTATTGATTCTGCCATATTGTTATTAGCAATCACTTTTTTTCCAATCTGTAATGAAAGATAGCAAATGGGGCAGAAAGAAACACAAAATATACAAACTAGAAGGTAAAAGAACACTGATGGACTAAATTTTTTACATACTGCTTATGCTGGAAGGCAGGCTGGGTTTCAATCTTGCACTGGTCCAGTATTTCCTCACTATCCCCATTCCTCTCCTTGGAATGGCAGTGTACATTCTGTATCATTGTGTGCTCAATGTATATCTTTTTTTTTAATTTACAATGGCTTACAAATAAGATTCTTTGGTCTTTGAAACAGTGTTGAAACTGTGAAATACTGTGGAGAATTTTGATGCTGGACTAAATGTATTTTACATCATAATATAGCTATGAGATTATGGGAGCCAAGTAGTAGAATCTAGTGGTCTGAGTGAGATGTCACACTTGATCCCTCATTGGTAGCATTGTTTGGAGAAGCTTTAGAGGGATGACTATGCTAGAAGATGCACATCACTGAAGGTGGGATTTCAGAGTTTAAACTCTTTTGCACCATTTCGATTTTAATTTCTCTGCTTGTGTTTGTGGTTCACTATGTAAACTCTTAGCTTCCCACTGCAGCAAACATGACTCTTCCTTTTTGGACTTTTATCCTTTTGTCCTTATGAAACCATGATCCAAAATAAACAGTTTCTTCTATAAATTGCCTTGGTTATGGCAATTTATGTATAAAATAAGTAACACCACATTGTGATAAGAGGGCTTTTACCAGACTCATATCCAGCTTTTTGTGTGTGTGTGCTATAATTATGTGTGTGTGTGCGCGCCCATGCGTTAGTGCCTTCTAATGTAGTTCTATCCTGCATATGCTGAAACTCTACTTTTGGTAGGGCTTGTGCAGAGTTTCAAGGCTAAACAAGGTATCACATGGCAAGACAGAATTTCTCTCTCTCTTTTTATAAAGCCAATGTCCCAATGTATCAAGGTCTCATTATTATGGTCTCATTTAATGTTAATTATTTCCTAAAGCTCCCAACTTTAATTACATAATTGTATTGTTTCTACTTGATAGAGGGAATTTAAATTTAATTTTTATGGCTGGGGGGAGCTATGTAACTCTAGAGAATTTACCTTTAATCCCAGTAGCCACAATAACATACACCATAAATCCAAGAAGCCACAATGACATGAACCTTTAATACTAGTGGTGCACATCTTTAATCCCAGCCCTAGAGAGGAATTTAAAGGGGGTGGGGACAGCTCTCTGACACACAGTCTCATTCTGAGATTCCGGGAGGAAGAATCACCATTTCAGACTGAGGTTGAGTTAAGAGCCAATGGTTGGCTGTTTTGCTTTTTAGATCTTTAGGTTGAACTCCACTTTCTCTGAGTTTTTATTTATCACCTCCACCCAAACAATCCACACTTTTTATTGCTAACTCCCCCTAGAAAACAAGCATCTAAAAAGAAAAGAGACCAAGAAAATAAGATAAAAATGAAACCAACCAAACCTGAATAGAACAAAACAAGCAGAAAAACAGAAAGCCAAAGAAAAAGTGCAAGAAACACATGTAGATGTAGAGACACACACACTTTTGAAAATGGAGCAATGCATATCTAACCTACCTGAGAAGTAGAAAAATACAAGATCTCCTGAGTAAATTGGGAGCATGGGGACCTTGGGGGAAGGTTGAAGGGGGGAGAAGAGATGCAGGAAGGGGAGCAGAGAAAAATGTAGAGCTCAATAAAAATCAATAAAAATTTAAAATAAAATAAAATGGAGAAATGCCATAAAAACACAAAATGAGAAATCAAAATATAAAAGCAAAACACCCATGCTGAAGAAGGAAAGAAAGAACAAAAGAAAAAAAGAAAGAAAGAAGAAAGAAAAAAGGAAAGCAAAAGAAAGCCCAGACAAAGCAAAACAAACAAACAAAGGGAACAGCATCAACAACAAAAAGCTTCCAAAATATTACTGAGTTAGTTCTATGTTGGTGATCTACTATTGGGCATTCAGAATTTACATTTGGCAACAAGAGATGTCCAGCTGGAGTTCTGTATTCCTCTTTTTTGGCAATTCCATTTAGATCACCTTTATACATACATACACACACACACACACACACACACACAGCGAGAGAGAGAGAGAGAGAGCCATTGTGCTTATATGAATTATACCCTGCTTATCCAAGATTTAATAGTTGGCATCCATATATAAGCAAATATATACTATACTTGTCTTTTTTGAGTCTGGGTTCTCTCAGTCAAGATATTTGTTTTTTTTTCTAACTTTATTTACCTTAGAATTTCATTTTTTAAATAATTGAGTATAATTCCATTGTTTAAAAATTCCATATTATATTTATCCATTTATCCATTAGTGGAAATCTAGTCTGTTTCCAGTTTTGAGCTATTATAAACAGAGCAGAAATGAACAACATTGAGAAAATGTCTCTGTAGTAGGATGTAGAGTCTTTCATACATAGGCTGGAAAATGCTATAGCTGGATCTTGAAGTAGCTTGATTAACAACTCTCTGATCACTGCCACACTCATTCCCACAGTAGTTGCTTAAGTTCCCACCATAAATGGAAGAGTATTCCTGTTTTTCCATATCCTTGTCTACATAAGCTGCCATTTATTACATTGACGTTAACATCTGATAGGTATAAAAATATTTCAGAGTAGTTTTGATTTGCGTTTCCCTGATGACTGAAGATGTTGAGCATTTCTTTAAGTGCTTCTCAGCTATTTCTGTTTTCTCTGTTTATTTCTGTACCCTCATTTAATTGAGTCTTTAGTTTTCTTGATGACCAGATTTTCCTAAGATTTTAATATATTTTACACGTTGGCTCTCTATCAAATATGTAGTTGATAAAAAATCATTTCCCTTTCTGTAGCCTACTTCTTTGTCAGAATGATAGTATCTTTTTCCATACAGATGATTTTAGTTTGATTAGACTATAGTAGAACAAATGGCAGGCTGTGTCCCACTGCCCAGCTAGCTTAGCCCCAAAATAATTACACAGAAACTGTATTCATTTAAACACTGCCTGGCCCATTATTTCTAGTCTCTTATTGGCTAACTCTCTCTTCTTGATTAACCCATTTCTATTAAATCTGTGTATCACCACATGACTGTGGCTTACCGGCAAGATTCTAACGTGCATCTCAGGCCGGAGATTCATGGCGTCTCTCCCTGTATGCCTTCTTCCTCCTTGCATTTAATTCTGTCTTCCCGCCTGTCTCAGCTCTGCCCTATCAAAAGGCCAAGGAAGTTTCTTTATTCAACCAATGAAAGCAACACAAATACAGAAGGACCTCCTACACCATTAGACTCCATTTGTTAATTGTTGTACTTGTACCTGTGCCGTCAATGTTCTGAAGAGAATATCTCTTTCTGTGTCAATGAGTTCGTGACAATTTCCTACTTTCTCTTCTATCAGAGTCACTGTATAAGTCATTATGTTGACGTCTTTGATCTATTTGGAGTTAGTTTTGTCCAGGTCAATATTTATGGATCTATTTTTTATCTTTTATATTCAAGCATCCAGTTTGACCAGCATCATTTGTTGAAGATGCTGTCTTTTTTTTCATTGTGTAGTTCTGGTTTCTTTATTAAAAAAAATCAGGTGTCCATAGGTGTTTGGGATTTATATATGGATTTTCAATTCTACTCCATTGATGAACATGTCTGTCTTTATGCCAATATCATGCTGCCTTTATTACCATGGCTCTATACTACACTTTGACGTTGGGCATTATGTTCTTTCATTGTTCATGATTGTTTTGCTATCCTGGGATTTTATTGTTTTTGTTTATTTTCTGATTGTTTGTTTTGTTTTTGTTTATTGCCTTGTGTGTGTTATTCCATAAGAAATTTAAAATTGTCCTTCCAAGATGTGTGAGTAATTGTCACAGAATTTTGATGACGGTTGCATTGTATCTGCAAATTGTTCTGGGTTTAATTGCCATTTTTTACTCTATTAATACTAATGGTTAATGAGCTTAGGAGATTTTTCTTACCTTCAGTAATCTTATTCAATTTTGTAATTCAATGTACTAAATTTTGTTATTCAATGATAGATACTGCCTAAATTTGGTTTTCTCATGAAATGTGTTTCTTCAACTATTGTAGTTGAAAGTTTAGCTGGGTATAGTAGTCTGGTCTGGCATTTGTGTTCTCTTAGAGTTCATAGAATATCTCACCAAGCTCTTTTGGCTTTTAGAGTCTCCATTAAAAAGTAAGGTTTTATTCTAATGGGACTGTGTTTGTATGCTAATTGGTCTTTTTAATTGCAGGATTTAGTATTCTTTCTTTTTCTGCATATTTACTATTTTGATTATTATGTATCATGAAGAATTTTTTCTTGTCCAGTCCATTTTATGATCTGTATACTTCTTTTACACTGATAAAAACCTCCTTCTTTAGATTAGGAAAGTTTTATTTATGATAGATGAAAATAGTCACTGACCATTAGCCCTGAGTCTCCTCTTTCTCTTTCCTATTAATCTTAGAGTTAGTCTTTTCATAATGTCCAAGATCCTGGATGCTTTGTGTCTGAATTACTTTAGATTTAACATTTTCTTTGTCCAAGGGATTCTTTATTCTGTCTTGTCTGCAATTCTTGAAATTTTCTTTGTAATCTCTTGCATTCTTTTTCTGAGGTTTTCTCTTGTGGTAATTGTTCATGTTCCTAAATTTTTCATATTCTGTTTTTTCTCTGTCTTTTTCTTCATTTAATTCTACTGTTTGTTAGTGTTTTCATGGATTGCTTTAGGAAATCTGTTAATTTCCTCTTTAAGGACCTATTTTATACTCATACAGGCTATTTTAAAGGGCTTTGTCTTATGCTGCATCTTTATTGCAATTCTCAGTATCTACTATGTTAGGGCTGGAAGACACTAGTGAAGGCATATTGTCCTGACTGCTATTAATTTTGTTTTTATACTGGAGTTCAGACAACTGGGTTTGAGGTGATTGAAATACTAGGCCTTGATATTTCGTCTTGTCTTTGTTCAGTGAATTTTCTCTTCCTTGCTTTCTGTTGCCATCTCTAGATCTTAGGAATGTGTAATAATTTTCACTTATATGGTGGGGAGTATTACTGAGTTCTGTCAAGGTGTGACTAAAGTAAAATTAGTGGTAGAACTTATTTCTAGATATTGTGAGCTGATTTTTATAGGTAGGGGTGGGCAAACGGGTTGGAGGGTGCTCAGAAAGACCACAAGAGGGAGAAAACCTGAGCATGCCATCAGGATCTAATTCCCTAGTCCTCGTGGGCAGTGGGTTTCCAAGGAGAGCGTTTCTGGTGTTGGCTGGTAAGTCAAAGGGGTGGGATGAGGAAGGAAAGGTGCAGATGATCTACTTAGTTCCCTGGGATTGTGAGAAGAGGGGGAATTAAAAGGACAGCAGGTAGTCTGCTACCATGCTGGAGCCAAGACTGGGGAATTTGTATTAGAGTCTTGGAAGTACAGTGAAAAACATCTACCTGACTCCATAGCCAAACTGCCAACCAGGTTTTCAGGAAGAGGCTGCTTCACATGATGATGGGTGAGACCAAAGTATGGAGAGAGCTTGTGGTCTTTTGAATTGCATTAACTGAACAGGATTATTATGGACTTATGAAACTTTATGCCACTAGAGCTTCAGTATTATAAAATAATGGATTAGTCCTGGTGTTAGAACACATAGAGTGACAAATAAAACTATAGAGGGTAGATTCAAAATAAACAGAATCAAACATAATCATCAACATGCAGAAATGAGTCTATGAGAAACTATCCTTCATTGATGTCATTATTGCCATAATTATTACCTGTAATTTCCAACATTAGAAAAAAGGTTATCAGGTGGTTGTTTCTCAGGAAATTCGGGATCAACCTACCCAAGGATCCAGCAATACCACTCTTGGGAATATTCCCAAGAGACACCCTATCATACTACAAAAGCGTTTGTTCAACTATGTTAATAGCAGCATTATTTGTAATAGCCAGAACCTGGAAACAACCTA
>LOEQ01001516.1:259714-280059 GCA_001685075.1 Bramus lutescens | reverse complement strand
ATGCTCACTTTCCTAGACCTGGATGGAGGGGGAAGGACCTTGGACTTCCCACAGGGCAGAGAACCCTGACTTCTCTTTCAACTGGAGAGTGAGGGGGAGGGGGAGGGAAATGGGAGGAGGGAAGGAGGTGGAAATTTTTAATAATAATAAAGAAAATGACAAAAAACATGACTTAAGAACAAAACGACATGCATCCACAGGGCAGTGTATGCTGGTCATGCCTATTTCAGTTTACCCTCCAGAAATCTCAGACACTGACTAGAATTTGACTGTATTTATTACAGTCTGTTTCCCTTAGTCATGCTGTTAATTACAGTCAGTGAATGGCATAGAAGGTGGAGGACTGAGACTTCTCTAAGAAAAATAACACACAGGACACTAGCAGCGTCTTTCCCCCATCTTACAGGAACACTGTGGGTCACCACCTGTGTCCTCACCTGTGACATCAGAGTGCTTCAGCAGGAGCAGTAAAGTATATCTCAATGTTGTTCTTGTTCTCTCTGTCCCAGCACTAAATAGGTGAAACAGAGTTGTTGCCAGTTTTTAAACTGTAAATTCCGAGTGTTGATTGTGACTTTCCTAAGAATAATTTGATGCAATAATCTGATAAATTCTTTATCAGAACATCTGATTACAATAACTCTACAGTTTCATGCAAAATTATATATTTATTACTGAAAGTGTAAAATTTAATGTAAAACTCCATAACATTCATTCCAAATGGTTATTCTAACTGTATAGAGCTTATTGAGTCATATAGATTTTGTTATGATGTTTTATTTATATGCAAGTTTTTTAATAATAAGACTTCAACAAAATTTTTATTTCAGTTTGTTGCCAACAAAGATACTTGAATGTAGAGTAGAGAAGAAATTAACAAATAATTTCAAAGACCATGGCACAGATTTTCATAAATTTCTATTTCACCCTAAATTCCTGACTACCCTAACTCTTGCAATGATGTGATTATCTGCACTTAAATGTATACAGTTTTGTACTTTCATGCCTTAAAAACACAAATGAAACATTTTATTCATTATGTATTTTTTCCTCTCAAAACCATAAGAAGAATGTGAGAAAGGTCTAATCTTGGGATATACAGATTCAGATTCATACATTAAAATTGAAGGCCTGTGTTCTTAACATTATAAAGAACAGTGGAAGACAGTTGACTCTAGCCCTCAGCATTCTCTATTAAACTAAGATGTGTCTGTTAAAAAAGAAAAAAGAACAAAAAGAAAAAAGGTCATCATTAAAAGTGGTAAGAAGTTCTTTTCCTTTGAAGTGGTGTAGTGCATGATTTTTTGAAATATTGTAGTTTATTTCAGGAACAAGTTTTAAGAGTTGAAAGCTAAAGCTGTGTCAAGAACCCAACATACGGATGCAGCCTTTTGTTTTTGTTTTCTATGCTTGTGTTCTTGAGAGAAGAGCTGAGTCTGAGGATACATGGTACAGAGCTGATTACCCAGTCAATGTTCTAGCCAATTAATAAGTTTGAGCCTGAGAAATCTATGAAAGGAAGTGATTATTGAATTAATGTGGAAATCCTCTCTTTATGCTGTGATTACCATTAATGAATAAAGAAACTGCTTTGGACCTATAGCAGGGCAGAACTTAGCTAGGCAGATAAACCTAAACTGAATGCTTGGAGGAAGAAGGCAAAGTCAGAGAGAAGCCATGGAGCTGCTGCCAGAGATAGATGTGCTGAAACTTTGCTTGTAGGTCATGATCTCATGGTGATGCACGGATTAATGGAGATGGGTTAAATTAAGATGTAAGTTAGCAAATTAGAGCTAATGGGGCAAGCAGTGTTTTAAATAATATAGTTTCTGTGTGATTATTTCAGGTCTGAGATGCCAGGCAGCCAGGAACAAACAAGCGAGTCCTTAAACATTATATTTGTTAAAAAGAGTTATTTCTTCAATTGCCATTATAGTAGAGTGTACTCTAATGATATCTTGAAGGGTTTTCTAAACCATTATGTATGATACCATCTGTCAAGGTACATTGATGATTGTGGAGAATGGTGACATACATTGCTAGAAATAAGCATTCAGGGATCCTACAAGCAGTTTTTAGTAGCGTAGGAAAAGACTTTATCAGAAGAGAATGATAAAAGGACTTGGCTAGATAGGTCTCATAGCTAGGTGGACGAGATAGTTTCCTCATTGGTTATCAGTGATGTGACAAAAATCTGGAAAAATGAAACTTCACAGAAGAAGAGTTTGCTTTAACAAACAGTTCAGTGGAATGTTTTATTTTATGGCAAGGGGGCACAGCAGCTGAAAAAGCTTGATTCATGGTACCAACCAGTAAACAGAAAGCTGTTCTCAGTTCCGTTTCTGCTTTTTGTCTTCTTACTTAGTTCATACCCAGACCATCTGATGGTTCCACCTACATTCAGGGTAGATCTTTTCTTCTCAGTTGAACCTCTATGGAATTACCCCCAAAGTCACATTCAGAGATGTGTTTTCCAGGCTATTCTAAAGCTATTCTAGTTCATAGTGACTGTAAAACACAACTGGGCATGTCTTGGGTATTGTTTTAGGACACCATGGTTCTGAAAAATAATAGTGTTTATATACATGTGTATTTGTATGCACATGTATGTGTGCACACCTGTATGTGCATATGTGTGTGCATTGATAGAGATGAGATACAGTACAAATTTGCCAAGTATGGCTTTAAAATACAGGAGTTCTGTGAGATGATTCACCAAACTTGTTCCCAGAGTTTCAAGAGATTTTTAACATTATGTTCTGCATGTAATAGAAAAGAATCTTTTAAAACTTTAATTATACTTGATTGACAAATCAGAGAAAACTGTGCATGGTGTTTGAATTATGGTAGTGGATTATAAATTTTTGAGATTTTCTGAATTGCCACACCCCTGTAATTAATAATGTTGCCTTCTGCATTTAAACCTTTATTAAGATAGTAGTTTTAATGTGTTCTTATTGCAACAAAGTCCTTTATAATGAGAAGAATTTCCACATTTATCATACTATTGAAAATTATGAGAGAGGGTATATAGATATTATAAAGTCTGAAACTAATTACCTTGATGAAAATTAAACCAAGTGCCATTTTAAAATGTATATAACAAAAGGTATTAAAGGACTTAGCTACTTTCTTTGACAGACTAAATATTTAAAATAGGCAAAAATCTTAACTTTTATTAAATCAATTTGGTGTATGCAATTATTACATTACAATATGTCTTGAACCTCCTACCACATTCAGTCAGCCACTCAACTTCCTTAAATTTATCCTGAATAAACCCATAAAAGCCTCACAGAGTAGCTGAGTTCAAATGGAGACTTGATGGATGTCTCTCAAAGTCCTGCTGCCTACTTCTCAATGGTTGTTTAGCTCAGGGATGGATTTCTTCAGTAAGAATTAGACTGCTCGATATCTTAACCTACTCTATCTCGTGGTTTTTTAGTGCTTTTCTAGTCATCCACAGAAGCTCCTTAAAAGCTTTATGATTTTAAGCCATTCAATCCTTCACACATAAAATTGGTGAAAATCAACAGAGATCCAACCCAATACTTGAGATGATGGCATCTCCATCATTAATGTTCTGTGAGGACTCAGTAATGGCTGTGCCTTGCTCTTCAGATAGAAAAGCAGGAATCTTGTTCAATTTACTATCAGAAAATAACATACACTGTAACACACACTCTAACGTAACACAGCAAAGGGTTACCAGCATGCATTTTGAGAATTTTCTCCTAATTTAGCCCCTCACTGGACCAATTTCCTGTGCCTACCCAATGTGAACACACTTAGTCATTTGTCATCAGCTTCCCAACTTAACTGAGTTAACATATTTTATTTAATATTCCCCAAAGGAAATATATTGAACTCTACTAAAATAGCAGGGCTTTTTTGGGTAAGGAGGTTTCACAATAAATAATACACACACACACACACACACACACACACACACAGTGAGAGAGAGAGAAAGAGGGAGCAAGAGAGAACTCTTTAACACGCTGTATATGTGGAAAGAAAACAGCTGCCAAAAAAGAGTTTAAAATATAATGACACAAAGCCTTCCTCCCAGGCACAAGTATTGGACATTTCTGTTTTTTGTTCTGTCTTTTTCAAAGAGAGATAAAAATACCTCATTTATTTTAGAACATCACTCCTATCTTTTACTAAAATATGATGTAGATATGTTTTTAGTCTTTCAGTGCAGTTACGACTAGGAGATTCTTATCTTAA
Source organism: Bramus lutescens (assembly GCA_001685075.1). Lineage (NCBI taxonomy): Eukaryota > Metazoa > Chordata > Mammalia > Rodentia > Cricetidae > Bramus > Bramus lutescens. Next base: position 275,829 of record LOEQ01001516.1, on the reverse strand, counting down.
TCAGCAGCACATGATCAAAGCAAGTGCTCAGAAAGCATGCAGGTGCCCTGAAGCAGATTAATCAGGAGGAGGAGAAAGTACTGAATGTCGCTTAAAGGGGAACTACAACCAAATGTATTTAATTGGTTAAATAACTTAATATGTTCTTAAGGACAAAGTTTTGCAACAAGAGTTTCTCTTTGCAGTTGCTAATGTTTTCATTTAAGAAGCTCATTAAATTCTGAGTGATGAGACTGGTTGGACCCAAGAAATGAGAAGCAAAACACACATACAGATCTGGTCATATGAAAAGGTCACATAAGTAGAAAATGATTACAAAGACAAAAGGGGGAGGACCAAAGGGATAACGTCCTGGGTAATAGTACTTGCTGTGCTCTTGGATAGAGCTAGTTGACGTTTCTCGCACCCACATGATTGAGGCACATCCACACTTAACTCCAACTCCAGGAGACCCAGTACAGTCCATTTTCCTTCCTAGAGCACCACACACACACACACACACACACACACACACACAATGCATGTACATATAAGCGTGGAAAACACACGCATGGAATAAGTATAAATCATTCAGAAAACAGATGGTGAGTGAATCACAAGGCAGAAGCTTCTCCAGAACACACACGCCTAAGATTGAGGAGTAAAAGTTTGGAAAGGTTTGGGCTCTTTATCATATGCCATCATTTTGGTTGTATTTGGAGACAAAGGTAGAGGTAAAATAATTTGCTTGATAAATATATGGTAAAAAATGAGTGCTCATTTGGTTGACATATATAATCATTTATGTTCCTCTTGATTGATTATCAAGTTTTAGTTATTCTCTGAACTTCGGCCATCAAATTTTCATAAACATTCAGGCAAAATTCTTAGCTGTGTAAAAATAGCTGAGATCACTATTAATATTTCAAGTGAAAGGTTTCTATATTTGAATTTTATGATGTGACCTCTTTTCCATAGTCATGTATTATTTAAGTTGTATAATGTCAAGGTTTTATTGTACACATTTTGACAGATATTTTTTATTCAGACAACATTAATAAGGCATCCAGTAATTGCAAGATACTTTAGTAGGCACAACTCAGCATATATGATAGGATTTCATCTTCAACAATTTGACATGAGAATAATAAACATGGAAGTGTCTATATGGAATGATCCCATGGCTCTGATGAAGGTGGCACCGCACTTTTTTTTTTTGGTTTTGCAATAAAAAGAATGTTTTTAGTACTAAATGACCTCATAGCAGTCCTCATTCTGACACTCCTCACCTTGTAGCTGTGTGCACATTTTGTGGCTGCTTCTTGGCAATTTTAATATTTAATATTTTAATAGCTGCAAACTTAACATTCTAATAATGTGTATGATGCTCCAGTCTTACAATTAGAGATGAGGTCCATTGTGCATATGGCAATTGTTAAAGACAGTTCTCTGTGATTAGCTCACATCTTTGCATGGGTGAACTTCTTTAAAACCTTTAAATCAATGTTCAAATAAAAAGGGAGTCTAGAGTTGTAAGCTTACCTGTCTCCTTTCCTTGAGACATCCTAGTACTGTAAAAAATAATGACATCCCTCTTCCTTTGTGAATTTTTTAATGGTATACAGAAGAAATGTTAGAGCCTTTATTTCTTCTTTTCTGGAAACATCAGCTTACATATAAGAGTGTCTACACCAAAGAACTCTCATCAGCACAGCTGCCCAAATAGGACTGAGACAATGGCAACATCAGAGGACAGGCTTACATAGAAGGGGAGGTCTCATGGGGCTGAAACACTAGACAAAGAACTATTGGAAACTAGAGAATGCCGAAGCATGGGAAAAATTGTCAGCATCTGTGAAAAGGCCTTCAGCTGGTCATCAAATACCAAGTGGTCAGTCCTGAAACCATCTAGATGCAGGTAATATATAGACAGAGTATGTTGTGCTTAAGTATTTAGAAAGATAGGTTAAAAAAAAGTAGCCGTAATTTTGAGGGAGGGCAAATTATGCATGATAAGTGCTGAAGGGAGGAAAGGGAAGAGAGCAATAGTGTTAATATAATCTCAAAAGTTTTATACAAGACGTGAACACGTTTGCTCAAGTCATATTTCCAACATGACACCAATGTGTTCCACGGCCTTTGGGTTAAATAGGAGACAGGCAGTCATGACATCAACTACAGAAGACCTTGAACAGTCTCAAAAAGGAGTAATAAATTACTAATTAAAGAAAGTTATAAATTCAAATGGGATCTGGTTATCTTTTAAGTAGACTGATTATAAGACAGAGAAAGAATAACATAGATAAGAAAAAATGAATGGTAAAGGATAGAACCCCAGACTCTTGGTCCGTTTTTATTTTGAATAGACCCCTGGCTTCTCTGTGAATGTATTGCCTTTACTTTAGTAAGTCTTGCCTGCTGCATCTTCCTTTCTGTCTTCTTGAATTTGTTCATCAGTATCAAGAACTGAGAGATGCCCATAACATTTTGTCACAAAGTTGTTAACATTCAGGCACTGTAGCTATCTAACAAGATCTAAGTCATCTCTCTGTCTGCTACTCAGTCAGACAAAACAGAATGAGGAAGCATAAAGGACATCACTATCTTTGCTTTAGATTTTTTAAAGTAAAAAAATCTCTGCTGTGGGATAATGCTTTTGTACACTGTGAAAATTTGTTACTTGTATTTGTTTAAGAAATGCTGATTGGCTGGTAGCCAGACAGGAAGTTTAGGCATGGCAACCAGACTAAGAGAATTCTGGGAAGAGGAAGGGCAGAGAAGCAGTACCGGCCAGATGCAGAGAAAGCAAGATAAGAATGACTCACTTATAAAATGTACCAAGCAACGTGTCTAAACATAGACAAGAATTAAAGGTTAAATTAAGTTGTAAGAGCTAGTTAATGGTAAGCCTGAGCAAATAGGCCTCATGATTTATAAGTAATATAAGCCTCTGTGTGTTTCTTTGGGACTGAATGGCTGTAAGACATGGTGGGACAGAACCTTCCATCTACAACAAAACACTATAAAGTATATTTGAAATGAAAAAGATAACAAGATAAGACAACTCTGAGAAATGCCTGAAGCTGAGCTAGGACTTGTACAGATTTGGTTGATGTGGTGAGCAAAACCATGATACTATGGAAATGTGATGGTTAAGCTTGACTTTTCACATTATGGGACTTATATCAAAATGGAAACATGCTCTGGGCATGTCTGAGGGAGTTTCTAGGTTGAAGTAACTGAACTATGAAGGTTCGTCCTAACTGTGAGCAGCACCATTTTATGATGTAGGATCCAGGAGTGAGGAAAAGGGAACCTGAGGCCCAGCATTCATCTCTCTCTACTTCCCTACTGCAACGCTGTGATCAGCTCCTTGTACTGTATTTGAAACTCCTAAACCCACACAAGTTTACTAAAAGTGGACTTGGAAGTTATCGGTGGATAAAAGTCCTTGTGTCAAGCCTGGAGACCTGAGTTGGCTCTCTGGAACTTGGGAGGAAAGAACCAACTCTTGCACGTTGTTCTCTGTCCTTTTCAGGCCACCAGGGCACCCACCCAAACACAAACACATCTGCAAAGGAACAATGAAAAATTAACACAATTTGAACCAAAACAAATCCTGTCTCAGTTTCTTTCGCCAGGCATTTGATGAAGCAAGAAGAAAAGTTATTAATATAGGAAACTCAGGCAAAGATGCAACACGTCCCTGAAACGCAGGGTATAAAGAGAAATAGGAAGAGCTGACAACCAGGTGGACTTTATCTAACTCTGGGATCAATTATGACCTCCAGTGTGGTAGATCACGCCTTTCACTGTGGTGTTTCATCCCTTGTTTGGAGCGGATGCAGTCCTGTCATGTGTGAAACGCACACAGGAAGAAAAGCAATCAGGAGAACAGGAGACTTAAAGCACTGCCGTGGGAATATTGTGCTGACAGTCTGACTCCCGAGACCTCGTGTGCTGAGATAAAGTGTGTACTATCTCTCATAGGAGCTGGGACCCTCCGACAGGTAGTAGAACACACCCCACACCACTTCAGCCTCAAGCAGACAAGTCTCCCAGTTCTCAGATATTCAAGTCCCCACTCCTGACTGCACTGTTGAGAATGGAGGAATTTTGGCTGTTAAACAGGAATATGCCAATGGCATTGTAAAACCTCAATAAAATGTTTATTGGGCACGTAATGAAATCTAATTATGCTTAAGCAAAACATAACTATGTACTTAAGAAACTAAAGTACCTTCAAATAAATTTAGACCTTGGTCAAACTAAGTAAAATATATTGTTTTCTTTGGCAAGCCAAAAAATCTGATAAATGGTGCTTGTTTTTTGTTTTGTTTTGCCTTTGTTTTTGCAAAATATGTATAAAATCTGTCTTTAAACACACAAGGCAAGAAAATAGACGTGAGTTAAGTTTACCTTGACAACAATGTGTGTTCTTAAAGTACACATATCCTAAACAGACAACTTAAATATCTTCTAATGATTGATTAAACCAAACCATATATTTGGAAAAAAAACATTTTTGTTGATTTCACTTTGCAGATTCTCAAGAAAAAATATCATAAAGTAAGCTGAAGAGAATTTTAAAACACACAAAGTTTTTCCTTGTTTCTTTTCCTTTTTTTCCATCTTGTTCAAATCAAACGACTTTTGGGGCCTAGATAAACCTCAGGTAAAATGGCTTCAGTCTTAACTCATCCGTGGTTTTTAATATCCAAGTCTTTTGGTAGCATGTCTGTTTCGCCATCCCACTGTTTCCTGAACTTCACAAATGAAAATCTGCTGTCATGATCTGTGACCAAATGCAAATTCAGGTTGTAGTTTTCTTTTTTTAAGGTTATTGTTCTGTACCTCAACACACACACACACACACACACACACACAAATTAAAAATAAAAAATGGATCTCATTAAAGTCTTCTGGGACTCAGATTCTAAAACCCCACTTACACTGAAACTTTGTTCTGTTTCAACACAGCAATTTAATTCCAGCCACATTTTGGAAGTTTCAATGCCTGTGTTTTTAACTCTTCTGGTTTTGGTTGCTTCTTCTCAAACAGAATTATTATACTCAAACAGAATTATTATCAGAATAAAACAGGCTGCCTAAAGGGTCAATGACTTTGCCACCCCAAGACATATTTTATATAAGTGACAGAAGTACAGTTTTTCTCAGTGCAGTCACATAATCACACATAAATAAACTTTTGGGTAATAAGAAGCCGATAAATATATGAAACCAAAGAATACATGAGGATGCTTTACTTTCCTATTCTGTGACATATTTCTTATTTCTACATCACATTTGGGTCACTCCCTGCCTTTCTACTTCTCTTCTTTTTTCTCTGTTTGGTTAGATTTTACTGACTTTTGTAACATGAGGGGGGCCTGCTTGTTGGGGTTTTCTGTCCCGCCCAGTACCCCACAGCCAGCAAGCCCCAAAGAAAANTTGGCCCATTAGGTCAGGCTACTTATTAGCTCTTGTAGCTTATATTAACCCATTATTCTGATCTATGCTAGCCAGGTGGCTCAGTACCCTTTTCAGTGGGGTAGATCACATCCTGCTGATTTGGTGGTCTGGGCAGGAGTGGGAGGAATCAACTTCCTCCTTCCAAGAATTCTCCTGTTCTCACTGCATCGTTTCTACTTCCTGTCTGGTTTTCCCACCTATACTTCCTGCCTGGCCAATCAGCATTTATTTAAAACATGATTGACAGAATACAGACAATTCTTCTGCACCAACTTTTAATATTACTTTCTTTATTCTAGATATCAGTCCTTCATTACAGATAACCATTTTTCTAGAATGCAAGTTACTTTAGTTTTTCTTATAGAATTCCTTATTAAGGAAGGGTTTTATTTTCAATATTCTGTTTTCATTTATATTGCTTTATGTTTTGGGAAGTCTATACTTAAGTGCTTTCTCTAGTATTTTATTCTGTAATATTTATATTTGTTGCGTAGCAATTATTATTCTGTGGATATCAATTGATTCTTTTTTGTAAGTTATGCCAAATTCCCACAATGCCACAAAATACTTTGTATTTTAGTCATGGATTCAATATTTAAAAAAAGGAAAGTAAATGGATCCTCCACTCAATACTAATAATCCTTTGTTTCTGTTTTTATGACAAAATGTTAGATTTTAATGCTCCTTCTTTATAATCACTAATTATCATACAGCACAGGTCTCCCAACTCCTTACCATAATCTCAGATTTTTCAAAAACAATGTTTCTTATTGTTTATAATTTCTTTAAATAAATATGGTTTTTGTATCAATTGTCCAAGTAACCAAAATACTCCTATGTACAATTTGAACATATAAGACCTACTCTTTGTAGGCTAATCTTCCTAGTGGGCCTATAAACACTGGACATCAGTCCTAATGCTACTTCTTAGACCCTAACCTTCCATATGACAATGATGACATGAAGCTGAATCACCTGTATGCACCTAGTAGGCCATGGTCACATTGTATTAATCAGAACTCTTTCATAGAAGTTTATTTGATTTGTCAAGTGGAGGGATATATGATAACTCACTGGGTACTTCAGTAGCAACATTAGGTGGCATTAACAGATGAAAATCCAAGTTTTATGTTCTCCACTCTTATCCTTTCCCATTCCTCTGACTAATGAGAGTCTTTTCTCAAGACACTATCTGAATAGTGCACTACTCACTGAGAAGACGCTGATGGATATACATAGGCCACAAAGGCACCATCTTCCAAAGCCAGATAATATTTGCTCTGGAAGGACCTTTAGAAATTAATGAATAGCATTCATTTGATTTTGTTGAAGAAATTGAGATGATGAGAAGCAAAGACATTTTAAATGCCAGAAATTTCTGAGTGACTGCGTAGTCTTATATCTGAATTTAATCATGAGTCCTGGCATTGGTCTGTTGGCAACTCCCTACTTAAATCTACCAACCAAAGATAAATAAGGTAAAAAACAATAAAATAAAATAAATTTGAAGATATTCATGCCAGGAAGTCAGAATTACAGTTACTCTTCTTCTGAGACTTCAGAGTATAAGTTCTACTCCCAAGCTTAGTTGTTAGAGACATGCTAGCTGGAACTTCACTATTACAAGCATGTGTTTGCTCCCCACTGTCATGGGGACCAGAGTTGTTTGCCTAGAGCTAATATGTAACCATCAATAGTGGTATAGTTCCCATGTGCTCAACTTTTACTTTAAGGACAGAAATTCAGCTTGTTTGCTTTCTAGCTCGTAAAGGGCATAGAAGCAGGTCAAGAGAATGAAAATGGAAAGAGGGGATGGCTCTGAATGCACTGGACACTAGCATGTGCTACAGATGCCTTCTACCTACACCTCTGTGAAAATGCCTTTCTGCTGCTCGGAACACCAGACCTGGAAGCCTTAGGCCCATAGAAGCCTGTGCTGCCAAGCTGCAGGTGCAAGCCTTCAGTGAGGCCTTGCTGCTCGTCTCTGTCAACACTAATGGAATTCAGACATCTAAAGTGACAGGCACAGCAACTGGTTTGGGAGTTTAAAAAGTAATACCTTCAAGTTTCATGTCTTCATTCCTCCCTCAGTACCTTCCCTTGGAAGGAGAGCACAAGGAGAATCACCCTGACTAGTGCAAGCATGCCCAGAAGTGAAGGACAAACTTCAATGACACTGTAGAGCTGATTTGAAAGGGAGGAAAGAGGAAGGGAATAGGTGATGATACTTGGGTGCCCTTTGAACTCTGACAAGGCAAATGAATTTCAGTCCTGATACCCCAGACCAGAACTGACCACTTTCAGAGGTAGAAATATGATTGCAACTGTGGCCTGTCTGTCACAGCCTACTAAGAAGAATGCCTAAGGAACACTGCAATTCAGCAGTGGTCCATCCATCTGAAACTACTTTTAGACCAAGTATAATACTGCCAGGGAGACTGATTTCAGAAAATAATCAACTATAATATTTATTGTAATAGGACTATAATTTTCCCTTGTGAAATGAATCACTAAATAAAAATTGTGTCTCAAACTAAAGATCCTTCTAGAAATACAATCACACACAGGTTGTGCTTTCAATACATTATCATCAGAATCAGTTTTAAAAGGACTCTTCCCTTTATGATTTGAAAACTCAGATGCTGCTATATGCTTTTGTTTTTAACATTCACAAAATGTTTTCACTAAATTTACCATGAATCAGGCCAGAAACCCTTGACAGTAGATCCCAGGCTTAAAAAATTTCTGCTGAAGAGCTGGAACATCACCTGGACTTTTAAGAATCACGATGCCTTAGACGCTTGATTGATCATTTTCACTGGTGCCACTGAACTCTGTGCATTCCTTGTATTAGGACCAACACACAGGTGTGACTCTTTCCTTTGCCTGCCTTAATCTAACCCCTACTTCTGAACTTGAGTGAAATTAGAAACTGCTTCCTCTTCCTAGTTTGCTGTAATTAAGGTCATACAGAGGCCAGGGTGGCTGGGACCTCTTTGAGAACCATTTCTGTGTTTTCCCTCAGCCATTCATCCCTTGTGTTATGCCTTCAGCCCTTCCCAACATGATGTCCATTAAAAATTCATAAACCTCAGCTCATCCTCACCCTTCACTGCACACCACCTAAGATGGAGCATGCAAACATTTGGAAACCATCTCAGAGCAAACAGATTTCCCTGCTCAAATCCCAGGAACCAACTGTTTAATAAAAGTGCTCCTGCACTTTCAGAATGAGGTAGTATTAAATGGTACATAATTTAAAGATGTCAGCTTATCTTTCCTTTTTATTTGTACCAGGGGAATGCATTTTTAAAAGAAGCAGAGTAAGCAAAGTAAGTAATTTATCATCCAACATACATCTTTTCTATAGTATTAATACTTACTCCAGGACAACAGTTTGAAGACATACCTGCTCTGGGCTAACCTGGATGACATCATCCTAAACTATGTCTAAAAGATGGTCTTGCCAATAATAGCTACCAATCAGCTGGTTTGTACAAAAGTACCTGAGTTGATAATATTGATTTACCTTTACTGATCAAGAAATTTAAAGACGAGTGTTTGTTTGGTAAGAATTACACACCATGTTTTAAGAAATGTGGGAAAGATGAGAAGGATAACTTCAATCAGGAGAAGAAATCAACACAGCAAGAATATATAATTGTAGCAGCATTGGGGGTCCGCATAGTCAGTCAACACATCACAATCAAGTCTGAACAACAGGATGCAGCATTCTTCTTCTAGGTACTGAAGGGTCTAAAACAACAACAACTGGGCTTCTTTTGTTTGTTTGTTTTCATTTTTTGTTTGTTTGTTTGGTCTTGTTTTTTGAGACAGGGTTTCTCTGTAGCATTTTTAGAGCCTGTCCTAGAACTAGTTCTTGTAGACCAGGCTGGCCTCCAACTCACAGAGATCTGCCTGCCTCTGACTCCCAAGTGCTGGGATTAAAGGCATGTGCCACCACTGCCCGGCTCAGCTGTGGTTCTTGTGTGCATGTTTGATAGAAGAATATAGGATCAAAACAAGAAAGTAGTTATGACTCATATGATCAAGGAAGACAGCGAAGGTGCAATTGACTTGGGCAGTCTTCATCTGAGGTATGCAGGTAGGCAAAAATGATAAGGGAAGAGAAGAATAGCAGAGACAAAGTATTAGGCACAGCCATGACATTGATGTCTGCTTGATTTATATTGAGCAGAACAACCCATTCAGTGAGAGAATGCCTTAAGAACTTGGAAAAGAATGCAATTATGAATTGGATAAGGGGTACATGAGATAAGAAAGTTTGAAAATTATGTGTCATATATTAAGAAGTCTACTGAAATTGAAGAAGGGACATCATTTCCTCTGGTGTAAAAAGAATGCTGTTAAGTGTCTATCAGGGAATAGTTAAGAGATAAAGTTAAGAGACAAAGAAGTATATTTGGGACTTAAGATACTACCTCTCAAAAAAATCAATGTCTAAGTGTCTCTTCTCTCTTCATGAGACTTACAACACTTATTATTTTATGTTTCATCTTTCTGCTGTACTTTTCTTTATATTCTGTTTATGTGCTCTCTTTGGAGTTTTCCTGCATCTTCTCTTTCATGTCCTCACTTAACAAGCTAGAAATAAATAAATCGCAGCAGCTTATTTTAATTTCTCACATTTCTTATATATTTTACAATGCCCATGTTTCATAATTTTCTTGTGGTTTTTAGTTAAAATAATTTCTAATGACTCTCCTACCCCAAGTCAAACTGAAATCTTAAAGTTATTTTAATGAAGAAAAAAAGATTTGAACTACTAAATATTTAGGTTTTTCATTCTTATATGAAGTTAGTACTGTTAAAAACATCTATAAGTCTATATTACAGTTTACTAACAACTAGAAAATAATGACGATGTTAGATTTCAAGTAATGCTCTGTCTCACCAGTAGTGCAAAGAGCTACACCTAAGCTAATTTTCTATTGGACTCAGGGAAAAGTACTGGAAGCAATTATAATGATATAAGAGGCTGAATTTGCACAGCAAGGAGACCCTGAAAATAGCAAAGCACTCAATAAATATGTTGATGATTTATTTTCTAGGTGATTCATTTTTATTTTTATATCTTATTAAAATGCTGTCTGTGGTAGAAAAAAAGCTCAGGTCACTTCCAAGTTGATCCAGAGGCTATCTACTAATGATTTAACACAAAAATGTGAGAACGAAAGCTGAAACAATCATGTAATTACTTAGAAAGTCACAAATGCCTACGTTTTTGGCCCTATATGTAAGACACATTTATATTTGATCTTTATTCAAATACTGTATTCAAATATTTGACTCCTGCAGCTCCTAAAATTGTCTTTTAATCTGTGGTGCCTTAGAACCTAACTCAATTATCAAGCAATTTTCCTTTTGCCTTTCACGTAGAAGCACTGCACATATTTCCCCTGACTTTCCCCTGACCACCTTGACATTAAGTAAGAACTAATTATGTCCCAGGAGATGCAAAGTTGTTGACATATATTGTCTCTGGTCATTCCAACGTTCTGTGAAGTATTCAGCAAAGAAATGTGTGTGCTGTAGTATTTTGAATGAGTTACCCGCCATAGTCTCAGACATTTGAATATTTAGTTCCCAGTAGCTGGCACTCTTGGGAGGTTTAAGTGGTGCAGTCTTGCATGTTGAAGTAGAACAGAGAGGGTTGGCCTTGAGATAAAAAGCTTCCACCAGCTGCATTTTAAGTTGTGAGCTTTCCATCTTCTCTGACAACAATGCCTGCTTATTACCACCATGATGAGCTCTAGAACTTTAGACCCAAATAAACTTTCTTCTATAAGTTGCTTTGGTCGGTGTGTTTCAGCACAGTAATAGAAAGGTGACAAGGAAATCTGTCAGTATCTGAGAGTACACAGGGATCTGCAGCTCAGGGTCCACAGACTTCCTCCCACCAGCCTAACCTGCCTTGCTTCCACACACCTGTGCAAGTGCTTTCTAACTAGAACTACCCAAATGCTAAAACAACGAAGACCTTATCTCAGCTTCCATCATGAGTCAGCCTAACATAAGACCTTCATCTTGACTATCCTCCTTGTAACCATTTTCAGTGATCTTTTAGATGCTGAAAGAGAACTTTCAAGAGATACTTGGGAAAGTGAAGCAATTAGATTTAAATTTCATTGTGATTTTCAGGATTAAATTGCATGAGACCTAGTTATTTTGATCTGTATAGGTATGTTTTGTTTTCTAGTCCCTGACCAATTGGTTCAGATGTTCTCTATATATTGTGCTTTCAAAGCATGCACACATATGCATATATGTGTCCCACATATCTAAGATACTAGAGTAAGCCTATAAAGCAAACCCTTCCAATGGTGCTATCTCAGTATTCTAGGGGATCTCTCTGGTGGTTCTCTTCTTTCTAATGAAGCCTTGGTTGTGTTTTTACTGCTGGTGTATTCTCAGACCATCTCTTCTTGGTCTCATATTTTGAACCCTTTCGTGTAGATGTATGGTTTATAATGTCGGGTTGGGAATCTATTTTGGAGTGAGACTAAGAATACTGCAAGTCATGTATCAAGTTAGCAGTTGACCTGCCTTAGTTCGTTTTTATCTAGCCTAGGACTATTCTCTCTGACAACAGGCAATTTGGCAGCAATTTACCTCTGCCTTTAACAGAAATGTGAGGTGGAAGGTAAGGTGTCTCTGACGCCAGAACTCTTGTAGTCTCTGGCCTCCTCCTGAAAGTGTGTAGGCTCCTGAGGACTGGGTCTGCGCAAAGCCTCTGCCCTATTCTAGACATGACAGAAATAGTTTGCACACTGAAATTGCTCACAACATTGTTCTTTACTTTCATTTCTGGTCTGCAGGGACATTACCACTTTCTAAATCCTGACCACACTGATTTAATTTATCATAACGCCCTAGTAATGGTTTGAAGCAAATGAGCTGCATGAAAATGTACCCCTCCTTACTAGAAATTGTACATCCTGCTTATGATGTTAATGAGGTTATTCTATTTTCCCTCAGTATTCATTTTACCACTAAGTGCAGTTATCCATATGAGCACACCTGGAGAAGAGTCCCATTTCCTGGTGCTATGACCAAGAACCAACTCCTTACAGAAGTGGCACATATAGCTTAAAGAGCATAGACATGACCAGCATAAACCAGTTGAATTTTCCTTCCATGCATCCTTTCGGTGGCTTCTGAGGTGGAAACCTCCTCCGCAGATGGGCAAGGTCACTGTGCGCACTGTGCCGTTTCCAGAATGGGATAGTGGAAGCACAAGGCACGGATCTGGGGGACTTTCCTCGAGCTCTGCAGTCTTTACACGTCCCCCAGCACGACAGTTTTATTTGCCCATCTTTAAGGAACAAAACACAGGTGGAAAACATGGATCTCTAGTCCCCCAGAACTACACCCAGAAACCCGAAGGAAAGGACCTATTGTGAAGAGAACTAAATCCGCAGTGTTGCTGGGGACAAGAACAACAAGTAAAGATCACAATCAGCTGCATGGAACCAAGAGCGTGTGCCAGTGGCTCAGAGCTCGGGCCAAGTCGCTCAAACTATTAAAAATAAATACGGTAAATCAGCACAGCTAGGAGAAGATGGTTTCCTTACAAGTCCTAAGGCTCCATTTCAATCTCCTAATGCCACAGCGTCTCAGATTAACCTGTTTTCCAAAGAGGGATCAAGGTTGATAACATCGAGAATGCTGAAATCCATCTTCCTGTAATATAACTTTAATGTACGTACAGGCACCAGTGGGGAAAATAATTTTGTAGTAACCCATATTTTAGCAATGCTCGATAAACATCTAGTAGATAAAGTCTTCAGCAGTAAAAGTAAAGGATATTCTCTACCAGTAACTTCTCAGTGAGGATCAAAAAAAAATCTTATGCGAGCAGTTTTGGAGAGTAACTAGGAAAGAGAAATGTCTGTAAGAAAAAAAGCCAAAGGAAATAAAATTACTGTGAAAATTTTATATGTGCATCTAACTTTATATGTCCTGGCATGATAAAAGTGTTGATTAAAAAGGGGGGAAAAACACTCTAGTATTCCTACATGTTCCTATTAGGAAGAATCTGTACAGACTCAATAATTTGAATGCAAATGCTACAGAACTTCCAAATTATATTTGACACAAATGTTATCCAAATAATGAAGGAGAGTGCCATTTTTTTTTTTACAGATTCTAGTTAATCGTGTACAGAGTGCACTTAGGAACTCAGCATCCAGATGCACATACTACATGCCCTATTTCTATTTCATCAGGACACCAGCTATTCTGGTTTCTGAAGGGTAATTGCATTTAATTTAAGAGCACCAACCATTGTTCTGTGTATCTACTTTGAGGTTTTCTTTCTTAATCTAAGTATTCTTTTTACTATAGACCTTTTCTTTCCCCTTTGTTTAAATCATTATTGTTTTTCTTTATGTTTAATGTGTGTGTGCAGTCTGTGTTCACAAATGTATGGGTGTGTGTATGGGTGTGTGTGTGTGTGTGTGTGGTAGGTGTGCATGCACATGTATGCATTGGTATGTTAATCCCTGAGACTGATACTTTCTTCCTTGATTGTTACCCACCTATGTTGAGACAGGGCCACTCATTTTACCATAGATCACTGACTTAACTTCCTTTACAGTTAGTTTGCCCCAGGGATCCTCCTTTCTCTGCCTCCTTAGAGACAGGATTTCAGGTGGACCACAGTACCTGCTTGACATTTACATGGTTGCTGGGGATTTCAATTCAGGTTCTCCTGTTTGTACAGCAACTGATTTGGGCATTGAGTCATCTCCTCAGTTCTATACCTTCACTTTTTAGGGACAGGTGACAAGCATAAACCTGATAAGACAAATCCCCTTTTGAAGCTTGACTGTGTGCATTATAGGTGGAGTGGAGCTCAATGCTCAACATGTAATGGCATCTATAGAAAGAGAGTAGCCTAATTTCAAATGAACACCAAGCTCTGCCCATCTGAATAGAACTGACACTATTTTGGATTAAGATAGAGCAGATGATTTCCTACAAGTAGGCTAAAACAGCCTGGCTTGTTGCCAGGCATCTTGTTTTTGTTTAGTAAAACCTCCTGGATCACTTCCTCTGATTAATTGTATTAAGATCTTCAAGCTAAACAAAATGTCAAGAAGCTTGATGACAAGGCTGAAGGCTTTGCTGAACAAGAGCTACAAGATCAGATTCAGAGTGTTTTATGCCTGAGTGCTTGCTGTCCAACAGTGATGAAGAGTGAATGGTTATCTTTTAAGCCTGCATCTCCCCTCTCATTGCTGCAGCAGCCTAAATGGCCAACACTCAGTGTTTTGCCGTTTTTAGGCAATCATGACCAGAGCACCATTTCTTAAATAGATATCTGATAGGCATAATAACTCTTAAAGGTGTCCACATCTTGTGCTTGACTCTCCTATCTTGTTTCACGGCAAAGAAATTAAGATAGCTAATTCACTGACCATGGCCTAAGAAATTATGCTAACTATTAAGGTGGGCTCATCATAAGCACACCCCTTAAATGCAGTAGCAGGTGACAAATTAAGGAACAAGATGATAAATCAAAAAATTTGGAGACATTCTAGAAACTTGAAAAGCAAGGAGAATTGATTTTCTTTTTCAAATGGTATTTTGTCAATGACTTGAGAATTTCATACAATGTTTTTTATCATATTTACTGACTCCTCCTATTTCCACCCTCTTCACCTTCACCTTTTACCATCCTTAACTCTGAGTTCCTTTTCTTTACTCCCTGCAGGTTCCATTCGTTGTTCAACTAATTTTGGGAGTGGAGCTAATCTGGAGTGTTGCCATCCTACCAGGGATTGCATCATTATACAGAGATAACTCTTCTTCCTAACCTCTGAGCATCCTTCTTATGCCTGGATTCCAGTATGCTGCTACTCATTTCAGGTTTCTGACTGTAATACAGTGAATAGTTAAGTTTTTGTTAAGGTTGTGACACGATAGACACCTGCTGCTGTTGAAATATCAAACATGCCTCTCAGCACAATGACCTAAACTCAATCCTCGAGACTCATGTAAAGGTAGACTGAAAACCTTCTTCTGACCTTCACTTTCATAGGCAAATACTCAGAGCTAAAGTTTGTTCTAAGGATGAAAAATATACATCAAGAAGCCTATGCATCTCCTTAAAGAGCTCACTCCTTGTTCCCCTATTATCCCAGTTTTCAACCATGACTTCCTACTGTTGGGATGCCATCTGCAAGTCTCATTCCTCATCCTGTGTCATACTGGTCCACTGTTATTCTCCACACCAAATGCTCACATGTTGTTAATTCTAATGCCTCTATGAATGGCTATTGCAATTTCTTGGCCCAATCTTTCACTTTTTCTTCACAGATTACTCATTTGTTATCCAAATTTGTACTCTTCACTATTCATTCATTTATGCTTAATAATCCATTTAGACACTTACTCATTATAACCTCTATTTTGTGTACCCTACTTTATGACCACCAACTCCTAATATCACAGATTATATCTTTCTTTCTGTGTGGGGGTGTTGGATAAGCATGTATCACATGTGTGTAGAGGTCACAGGACACCTATGGTAGGTGCCTTTCCTTTTATTATTTTGGTGCCTTCCATTTTTCCTTTTTCTTTTCTTCTTCTTCTTCTTCTTCTTCTTCTTCTTCTTCTTCTTCTTCTTCTTCTTCTTC
>LOEQ01001516.1:246901-259636 GCA_001685075.1 Bramus lutescens | reverse complement strand
CTTCTTCTTCTTCTTCTTCTTCTTCTTCTTCTTCTTCTTCTTCTTCTTCTTGATGATAACTCCTATTGAAACTCAAGAATAAATGCTTAGGTCAGCCTGATTGACCAGCAGCACTATTCTGTTCTTCTCCAATACCACAGTGTTTATCCTGGCTCTTAATTGTTTGTTTGTTTCTAATCTTTGTTTTACTATAGTGAATTCGAGGGCTAGAACTCAGGTCCTCATGCTTGCAAGAGAAGCATGTTGCCAACTATGTATCTCCTATACCTAGAGCTCACATCTTTTGAATTCTGAATTCAAATATTCTTTGACATCACCAAGACTATGACGCCACTATGAGTGCCATGTGTTGGTTCACTTGGCACCAGGCTCAGCCCAGAAGCACTACTAGTCTCTGACAATTTTTCTATATTATTTCAAGCATGATTTGTTGTAAAATTCCAGTTTAAAATCAAAGTTAACCTAGAACCCCTATAATTAATGTTTCTATGTTGTCCGAGTTTTCAGTCCTGCCCATTTCCCACAATTGTTAAGTCCCATAGAAATCACACAGAGGTCCACATTAGTTATAAACTGATTGACCCATTATCTCAGGCTTCTTATTAACTCTTATAACTTACATTAGCTCATTATTCTTATCTGTGTTAGCCACATGTCTCAGTACCTTTTTCAGAAGCTTCGTCACACCTTGCTTCTTCTGTGTCTAGACAGGACTGCAGAGAGAGCTTCCCTCTTTCAAGAATTCTCCTGTTCTCCTTGACCCGCCTCTACTTCCTGTATGGTTGTCCTGCCTATATTTCCTGCCTGGCTACTGGCCATGATTTCTTACAAAATTCCAGTTTAAAATCAAAGTTAACATAGAACCTCTATAATTAATGTTTCTACCCCAACATCTTCCCTGCAACTGACTCTTTCCAATGTATTCATCTGTCCATCATTGTCTATCATCTACATAGCAGGAAGAGAAATGATTTTGAAGTTCAAATCAAAGCATATTGCAGTGGGAATAAGATATCTTGATTATTTGCTATTGCAGTAATTGCATAAGGTTTTTATAAGGCTTGTTTTTTTTTCTCTTGATATGACTTCTCTTCAACCTTGTTCTATTCATTCTGGTCCTATTGTAGACCAGGTGCTCCTAGATCATGGCAGGAAGATTTCCAAACTAAGAACATCAGAGTTCTTGTTATCTCTGTCTTGGAAACTCTTTATAGTGTTTCCTTCACTTTTTATCCACAAACTGCTGAAATAGAGGGACACTTTGTAATAAAATTTATTTAAGCATACTAAAACATGAGCAAGGACACAAAGGCAAGGGTTTTGCCCATGGGATAAGACCTATAGCTCCAGAATCTGGAACTGAGTGTGAACATTATACACATTTAATAAATATTTGCATCATTTTAAAGGGGAAATTTTGTTTAAAGGGATATAAAAGTAAAAATGAAGATAACTAAACTAAGGGTACTAGAAACATGGTATAAAAATCTTAATTTGAATTAGTATATTATACAAAAAACAAAGTTATTACAATAAAGAACTGAAAGGAAATTGGCTGTGAAACAACCTGGTTTATAGTCATTTCCCATCTTCAGTTATTTTCATATGTCTTCTACTCATATTACACCAACATTAACTTGCCCTTTGCTTCTACAGCCATTTTGTTACCTTCTGTGTGCTTTGAAATATGTGCTTTTCTTCCAAGGGTAAGCATGGCATACTCAAAACTCTGAAGCTAGTGGGCCTTACTATATGAGAGGATCTAGAGATGAAACATGATGGAATTTCATCCCAAGTCTTACTCCAGCTCAAGTCTTTGTGCTCAAAAGTTAGATCCCTGGGTGTAGCTCAGCAATAGAGTACTTGTCTAGCATGCCCTGGGACCTAAGTTCAAAAGGATGTTTTAGGGACTGTTTTCTGGCCAGGAAGATGCTCTCTTAGTGTGGCAAGTCTTTCTGTATATGTGTTGCTTTTGTTGGTTAATGAATAAAGAAACTGCTTTTGGCTTATAGCAGGACATAACAGAGCTAGGTGGGAAAAACTAAGCTGAATACTGGGAGAAAGAAGACAGAGTCAGGAGAAGCCATGTAGCCTCAGCAGAGACTATTTGGTGAAACATTGTCGGTAAGCCACAGCCATGTGGCGATACACAGATCAATAGAAATGGGTTAAATTAAGATGTAAGAGCTAGCCAATAAGAAGCTAGAGTTTATAGGCCAAGCAGTGATTTATTTAATGCAGTTTCTGTGTGGTTATTTTGGGTCTGAGTGACCGGGAAACAAACAAGTGGCCTCTCCCAACAAATTGACACCCAACATGGTCAACTATATCCATGTAAAACCTAACGAAGATTAAAAAGGAATTCTTGACATAAAAGAACATAGTTAAACACAGCTTAATGCAGTGGCTATGTTAAGAGAGTGTTTTTTTTGTTTTGTTTTGTTTTGTTTTGTTTTGTTTTGATTCAATCATAGCAGAAAAAAAGCACAGTGTGAAACAGTGGCTTTCTGGGACATGCTGCCAGTATGAACTCTGGCTCTTTCAGGAAACTGAGCATTTAAATGGGGCCTGTGAGCAGAGTACTACAACTTGCTTAATGGCAACATAGACCCACTGTGTATCTGAAAACAGGGCAATGTGCATGGCTCTTAGAGACAATGAACATGTCTTCGCCATGTTGGACTGAATGGGGCTAAAAGAAAAAGCAGCCTTAGTTGCTGCTTAGCATTTTAAGAAGTGCTACTGGACAGAAAAGTATTTCAGATACACAATAGGACAGATTCACACATAAAAGACATCTAAATAAGACACAGTGTGTTTTAAAAATGTATGTAAGCTTGGGAGAGAGAAGAAAAGAGTATAGAGATGGAAAGTAAGTCTATAAAAAGAGAATAGAGACAGTCATAGATTAAAGGAGTAAAGATAATAAAATAAAAATTAAACTTGTAGAAAAAGTAATAGAATTAGAAAAATAAGCCATGGAAAGATGGAATATACACAGGGAATCTGGATTATGTATATTATTGTGTTTCTTTGATTTTTTTTTGACTGTGAATGAGCTAAGTACAGAGAGACATTTCATNAGACAGTCATAGATTAAAGGAGTAAAGATAATAAAATAAAAATTAAACTTGTAGAAAAAGTAATAGAATTAGAAAAATAAGCCATGGAAAGATGGAATATACACAGGGAATCTGGATTATGTATATTATTGTGTTTCTTTGATTTTTTTTTGACTGTGAATGAGCTAAGTACAGAGAGACATTTCATTGTATGGGCTGTTAAGCTAAACCAACATATATGTTTTAAAGGTATCTTGACTTTAGAATTCGGGTCTAAGAATTTGTTACTTTAGAAAAGAGGTTCTTCTTTTGTTTCCACAGAGTATGAGAACCTGTGAAATCCTTCCAGACTAATATGGTTTGATAGATCAAGAACCCCTCAAAAGGTTGCAGTGAACAACCCCCTATAATTATTTTGCCCAACAAAAATCTAGAAGCAGTTTGGAGATAACTACACCCAAATTCCCTAAATGATTGTTTATAAATGTTTATTTACATTTAAAGGGAATATGGAATAGTGATGAATACTTTGAATTGGTATGGAACTTGGTTTATTGATACAAATTTTAGGTCAATTTTGTTATATATATATATTTCTGATCTTGATTAAGGTATTGTGTTTGTGCAGCTCATTTCAAAATTTAATGTATAATTAAGGAATACAGTTAATAGATAGTCATATAGTCATCTATAATAGTCAAGTTTGTAGTCATGTTAGGTAGGTTTTCTAGATGTACAGAGATATATTTCAGATGGATAGTTATTCTTCAAACCTTTGAAAGACTATCAGAATATTGTATTTAAATCTTTTAAGAACTTAGAACTTTTCATGACAGTAAGATGCATCTGTTCTTGGCAGCACCACTCTACTTCAAGAGGATGGTGAACATTGGAAAGGCTCCTTATGGAGCTTGTTAACCATTTGGGCAAAAAACTGTTCATACCTAAACTACTTGTTGAACTCGACATGCAGAACCCACAGAGAAATGACTGCTGAATTTGCCTAAAGGTAGGATGTTCCTTCAGGGTTCCTCCTTTTTGAAAGTGTCTGCAAAACATTTTGCAGGGTGCAGAAAAGAGCAACTGATGAATTTTGCCATTACAAGGCCAAAAAGATCTTCAGATTTCCTGTTTCATATAAAGTCTTCTGGATACTATGGGCCTGTAGGCTGAAGATTGGATGCCCCCATGTTACAGAATAACTTTGGGTGACTGTTCAGGCAGCAAGATGTCTCTGTCAATTCTAGAGTTTTGGAAGTTGCTCACAATGCACTTCTTGTTAACTTAGGTAATATTATAACCTTCTGGAGTCTTTGATGAAGTTGAAGAGTAGATAATTATAATTATAGTTGTCCTTAGTTATGATAAAAATAAAGTAGATATAAATATTGTATGACATTAAGAACGAACTATGGACAAAACAAATATGTAATTTTACTAAGTTAAAGTTAAAACCTTCCTTTTTATTTAAACAGAAAGGTGGAAATGCTGTGGGAAGTCCTTTTGTATATGTGTTGCTTCTATTAGTTAATGAATGAAGAAACTGCAGGGCAGAACAGAGCTAGGCAGGGAAAACTAACCTGAATTCTCACAGAAAAAAAGGCAGACTCAGGAGAAGTCATGTAGCCCTGCCAGAGGCAGATACTGGATGGAACCTTGCTGGTAAGCCACAACCATGTGGTGATACACAAGTTAATAGAAATGGGTTAAATTAAGATGCACGAACTAACCAAGAAGAAGTTAGAGCTAATAGACCAAGCAGTGATTTAATTAATACAGTTTCTGTGTGGTTATTTTGGGTCTGAGCAACTGAAAAACAAACAAGCAGCCTCACCCAATACCCTCTCATCGTGACCTCTTCAATGGAGCAGCCTGTGACTAATAACGGATTGATACAGCAGACCTGTTGCTCTAATCTCAGCAAACTCTGAAGGAATGTACCAACATAGATCTTCCTAAGAGGTCAACCAAAGCCTCTGACACAGCTCAATACCAACCACTTTCTTTCTAGTGCCATCCTTCTTCCTGCAATTCACATTGTTCTAAACCAGGCACTGCAATTCATCTCTAGTTTCAGACTTTGTTAAACAACAAAGTAAAAAACCTCAACATTCTTGATGACCTTTATTTCTACATCTCATATTTTAAAAATAGAATATTCAGGTTAATAAAGTATTTAAAGCATAAACATCAATTATATATTGAATAATTAATTGATTTTTGAGCTCAGAGGCTGTAGTGACAAAGATATTCACCATAAAAACAAAACTAAGATGAGAATTACTTAATGGAATAAGTAAATAAATG
Organism: Bramus lutescens; assembly: GCA_001685075.1. NCBI lineage: Eukaryota > Metazoa > Chordata > Mammalia > Rodentia > Cricetidae > Bramus > Bramus lutescens. The sequence goes on along the minus strand of LOEQ01001516.1, from coordinate 254,267 downwards.
ACAGAGAAAATAGCCTCAATAAGCACTACCAGAGATGCAAATGTAAATAACTGGTATAAATGTTTCTCAGTGGCAGAAATTATATTAGGATACTTTTTAATAAGACTGATTTAAAATAATATTTTAACAAATATTCATGCTACTATCAATATTGTAGCTTACCTTACTTCTCAGCATTTGACAATGGACAAGTGTCATTTTTACATAATGAATGTATTTATAAAATTAACTTACATTCTAAATGGGGCAAATATCACTTCTGCTTCCTCTGACGCAGAGCATTTTACGAATGTCCAAGTCTTTCTCTTTAACCACGAGTCATGTAGTTTTAGTGCAAGGTTATATCGACTGCTTCTCTGCTGAAATTTTTCAATCATCAGGCTTTTATTAAAGACTCTGTCTTTGTCAGAACTAAACTTTGAAAACATCACTAATGTACAAGGAATCCATATCTAAACTTTAAAAGCAAGGCTCAGAAATTTCATAAATGTCAACAAAAGGTGTAAAATTGGATTCTCATACAGAGTCAAATTTATTTTCCACTCAAGTAGGGCTTTTTATCATAGCAGAGTGTTCATCTGGGATCAAGATTCTCAAGTTACTTCTTTCCAGGTTATTGTCCAGTGCCTCTACATTTTTATTTAGTGCTAAGTGTTCTCCAGTGGATTGCATTGACTTAGATGTAATATTTTTGTAAGGACATTTGTGAGAACTCATTCCTTTCCACTAACGGTTTAAAGATTTTAAGGCAATGGTGCAGGAGTTTTCTTGTTCTTCATGTTCTCTCTGTAAGTTTAATAATCTGAGCAATTTGAGGTGCCTTTTTTTGTTAATCTCAATTTTATAAACAAAAATTTCTCAGGTTAGTGATATTTTAATGTCTTAAAGCTAATATTATGTTTAAAGTTCATAGCAGTGTGTTAATTTCTCTAATTAATTTAGAGTTCAGAAATGGTGGAATCAAAGATTGTCACCAGAAGCCTCAAAATAAAGTGATTAGTTTTTGACTCACAGACTTAGAATTTTGAAATCCTAAAGAACCCATTTAGATAAAACCCATGGCCAGTAGCTACTTGAATTATTATAATTATCTTGTTTCCTGTATTCCCATCTTTGGAAGAAAAGAAAGCTCCAGAAAATTAACAGACTATTAGTAATGAAATTTTCTAAGATTATCCACTCTGGAGATTTTCTTCCTTGGTTCCAGAGTTAAACCAAATACACAAAATAGGGATTCATTCTATGCATATTGGGATTTACTAAAGCATGTTCCTTAATCCAGAAGAAGATAAAGGGGAACTCTACACCTTTCCACACAGAGAAATCAAATGTCTGTTTTATATGGCCTCCAGAAACAGAATATAACACAAGAGGCCCCATAGTTAGCATTGCTTACATTAGGTTGAAAAGAATGTATTCCACAATAAAGAGAGAAAAGCTTAGCTCAAAGAAAATGGACAAGAAAAAATACAATTTAATAATTTATGATAATTAGCCTAGAATTCAGAAGCCATAGCCAAAAAATCTTGATTATGAAATCATTAAGTGAAGTTCATAGTGTATCAATAAAGAGAATTAAAGTTTTAGATACATTAAAAAATGGGCTAGTCAAAACATGACCAGGTGGATATTGCCTTTTCTAATTACTCAAAGCGAAAAAAAAAAGTTAAATATTTGCTGCCAAATTGTCAAAGGTCAAATATTTGATGGTAATCTAGGCTTAATTCTGTCTCAGGTGAGATGGAGTCATTCAGATGTAATCTTTGAGTTTAGTCTGTTACACAGTAAGCCCAATTATTGGGTTTAATCAAACCATGTGTTCTTAATTCAGTAAGGGCATTTTGACTTTCTAAAAATTAAGAAGAAATATACATGAGTTAGAAAACAAGAAATTTAAGGAGAAGCAAAGTCAGGTCAGAATTTCTGGGAAGACACAAGGTACCATTCAACAAGATGCTCTTTCTATCACAAAGCTTCCACATTAATTATAACTGAGCATCATTTATAAAGCCATCAAATCCATCATTAGCACTGTAGGGAATAATCAGTACTCTACAGAAGAGATGTCAAGGACTTGGGAATAGTTTTAACGTGCAAAAAATAAAAATGCCTTATTATTTTAACATAAGCTATTTAAGTAATTCATTTTAAAGGAAATTTTTCATCACAAATCTGGCAATATTTTTTTAATTACAAATTCAGAATAATGAATCAATCAACGAAACAGGTCACCGTTGCTAATCGCTGACAGAATGACATATTGGGCTTTGTTTAAAGCACAACATAGCATTTATAAAACAGGATTTATGTAGAATTTATTATGTTCTGACAAAACAAATGCTAGTAGAATACATAAGCAAATAATTTCTGCCATCCTTTGGGATCAGTTATTTTAAGGAAGAAACTATTCATGATGCATGGATACAACTGGCTTACTCTAATTACGTTTTTTGAATGTCACCAAACCATAGATGTGAATAACTGCCTTAACTTGCAGTCTGGTTAAACTGCAATATTACTGGGAAACTCTGGCTTTAAATTCCTGAAATTTTGAGACTGGTGCCTCTGTTCTTTTACAAAGACAAAAAGTGTCATCAGCTCTGTGATTTAAAAAAGTAGTCACATAAGAATCTGTAGAAATGGTACTGTCAATGCACTATTTGTGTGTATGTCCTCTATGAGAGTGAGCTAATGAAGAAGTAAAGGTGAAAAATAAACCAAGAAATGGGTACAAACTCCATTATGTATTCTAAAATGTGGGATATCTCATTTATGTAGAAGCAAGCCAAACCGCAATGAAACTGAGGTGTAATGATAGTAATACCAGCATTAACAGATTCTGTCCGCATAAGCTCACCAGGCTACAGTAAGAGCAAATTTACAGACATTTCTGAATACTCCAGGGGTCCACTCAGTGGTTGGTAAAGAATGAACAAAGCAGATAATACTAAGTAGAGACAGCTGGAAGAAGTGAGCAACATCAGTGGGTCATGGGAGGTACTGAGACCACTAGCAATTAGCCAATGATTGGGAAGCATTTTACTCCTTTTTTTAAATCATGGGTCCTCACGAGTTTACTGTGTCTCAACCTCAATTCTGATACAAGGTATGGTTTTAGACTGAAGGTATTGTTCTTAGAGAGCTTTAAAAATGATTGGTGCTACAACTGTGTTTTTTTACATAAAAAACATGATAGGAAGTTATCATCTTTGGGTCTGCACTCAGGACTGCATGGTACCAATTACTTCCTTCTCATCAGAGCAGATCCCATCTCTGGCAAGGCTGCGGAAGATCAGAGGATCCCTGACAATTTGTCCTACCTAGGAGATGGAGAACCTGACATAGGGAGCATGAGTGTCTGTGTGAGGTTATCATGGAGTCATACAAACTCTACACCTCAGAGTATAAGATAATTGTGCTAGATAAATTAAAGATGTCCTTTCTGTGGGCTCAGGAAATCTAAGTTAAGTTGGAGGTTGCAAAAGTGAGATGAATGTACACTTCAATGGGAGGTTAATGAAGGTATGTGTGATATTTAGATTGAATAAACCCTCTATCTATGAAAAAATTAAAAGCTATACATGTCTGTTTCACCACAAAATATCTGTAATATCTGTTCCATTCCATAAATGGTTCAAATTAATTCATTTAATATTATTCACAATATAAGATAATTGCTATTATCAACTGAAGTGATTAGGAAAATTTTAGGTCTCCATACAGCAAATGTTTAATAAGTATTATTTAATATCAAAAATAAATATACAATTTATCTGACTGGTGAAGTGATTGCATATATATGTGTGCCTTGGGAAGCATATTAATATTAGTAAAATTCTATGTATATGTAACTGATTGAGCTCCAATAGAAAATTCATGAAGAGAAAGAAAGAGATAACATACTTGAAATATACATGCATTGGAAATGTGGCAGACTCTAATTGAGTAATTCCTAGGCTGCATGCCTTTGCTTTATGCTGTCTACATACATTAAACATGACAAAACTGTCGGTATCACTAATCCCAGAGATAATGTGTTCAGTGTTGCATGTCATTCAACTGACGAACAATTGTCAGGTAGCTTTTGTAATAGCAAGATGGATTCTTGTATGGGATGTGTTGATTGCTTATGTCAGCCAGCCCCTTTGAAATTTTACAGCAGTCATAATTGGAGCTGTAAATCTCTTCTAACTATAATTAGATTACTATTTATACCCATTGTCATTTTTTTTTCAAAACAGCTTGAGACTCCAGCGCGCAATAGGGAAGAAGAGGAGGGGTAATATGGTAGCCTCAAAATGGTAAATGATGGTAAAATTTACTTGTATGTAGGTTTGTAAATTTAAATACCAAATACCAAGAAAATTATTGCAGAACAATTGTTCCAAGAATCTTTAACTTTTGTGAAGGGTGTGTATTCCCCAAAAGAAGACACCTTACTTTTTCTTGGATTTCTAAAATAGACCACATAGTCAATGGTTATGCCTACGTACATGGGTACACAAAACAAGACTGAAAACTGTGTCATGAAAAGTGTACTCAACATTTGGTATCTCATTAGTTCTCCACCTCCCTTCATATGAACCTTTTGCCAACTTCGTAATCCAGTGAGAATATATAACATACCAGAAATAAATTTCTCACTTAAGTTGCTATAAGTTCCTAAAGGCAAGAAATGGTTTTTAGCTCTTTACATTCCTGTCCTCACACCTCCTACATAGGTTAAATCAATAAAGCCAGGAGCACCCAGATTGCTTTTCCATTTCGAAACTTTCAAATGCCCATTGGCATTCTTAATCTAGATGAGAAATAAAATAATTGCAATGTGACACTTGGGAGGTTTTTGCTAGGTCTTCACCCTGTTTCTTTTCTTAAAATCTTGAAAACCAGATAGTCCATTTTATCCTCTTAAGCAAAGGATCAGGAATCAAGGCCAACTAGATTCATGTGAGGATCGATCCAAGGTCCAGCTTTGCTAAATAAAAAAAAAAGACTGAACTAAAGGGAAACCTGCCAGGCAGAAGAGGACTCCACCCCAGGTACCCTTAAGGACTGGAGTGCTTAGGTATACCATGATGGTCACTGTCCTGAAATTCTTTGACATTCGCTGACTTTTCATATAATAAACATATAGTACGTGATCTTAAAGTATATTCTAGCTAAATTCTCAAAAAGGTATTCTACATACATACCATCAAGTCATTGCATTTGATGGGGATACTCAGAAACACTGATACAGATGTGGCACTTTTGAGTTTTCCTCCTGTCCATCTGCCACTGCCACCAGAAATAAACAGATACTAAAAGACCAGTACAAAGGACAGTGAAATATTCTGTTGTTTCAAATAACACAAAGGTAGATCTTGGCTTGTAGCTCACAGTTAATTTACAGTTAGCCTTGGCCAAGCACTTGATAAAATCCCCAGCACTGGGAGAAAAAAAAAAAGCAGCAGTAGATGCTCTGATATCTGCTGATGTACTTAACGCAATAGATATTTGAATAAAAGAATGTCACATAATATTGTGCATCCAAGTCACAAGTGCTATGATCTCATAGTTAAGAGCATATTTTATAAGAAAAACAAAATACTTAAGTGGTTATATAGAGCAAATGGGATTTGTGGGGAGAGGAAATTTTGCAATATTATTGCATGCTTTACTGTGTTGTTTTAAGCTTAAATTTTTACTGAATTGCATTGTATGTATAATAAAAGCTGAGTTTAAAGGACTCCTGGGGGAGGGGGGAATCCATTGAATTAGAGACTGTAACCTAAGAGAAAAACCAAGGTGTCAGAAATGAGTTCACAAAAGTGGTTTTGCATTTTTTACACATAATGATTTCCAATTAGAATGCTAATATGTTTTCTGAAAGAGCAAAAGTGAAACTGCATTCCTTACCTCAACACACACACACACACGCACGTACGCACACACACACACACACACATACACACACACACAGACCCTTATATTTGAATTCATAACAGGAGTAGTTGTTGAGACAAAGTGATCTCTTTCCAACTTTTCAAGATCTCATGTCAAGACCCATTATAGGTATACAACTTTGGCAATCCTGTGATCTATTGTTACCACCTTTGATTAGGAGATTAACAGTGACCACTAAGGAAGGATGCATATTTGTCTTTTCTTTGGAAAGATCAGATTCAACTAGGTTATTCCAGAATTTAAATTTTAAGGTTAAAATTACTCTCTAAGATGCACCTGACCAAGGGAAATAATTCAGCTATTCATCAGACACTCCTCCTCTCTTTGACGTGTAGTAGATTTAGTTTCATGGTTTTGAGCAATTCATTGAGGTGTGGCCACAGAGGGCCTCGGCATTGTTATGAATGAGGGAGGGTCCTGAATTTGGAAGCAGAAATGCTGGATTTTAATTTTGTTTTCATTTATGTGGCTTAGTTAAATAACCCAGTCTCTATAAGGCTCAGTCTGTCTTATACGCATTAGGTTTAAAAAGGAAAGTATTTTCTCAGTTAATCACTTCTGATTCAAAGCACTCATGTGCAAAAGTTTGCTTTAAATACTCAATCTTTTCATGTCTTTAATTGACTATGTTACCTCAGGAAAAAGAACGTAAGAGTCCAGAGACAAAAGTCATTATAATACCTATCATGTAAACAAGGTGTTTTATTAAAAAAAAAACTACTTATATAAATTCATAGTAAAATACTTTCATTAAATAATACCTCAATTATTATATCCATCAACTTCTCAGGATGAAGCAGAAGCAGCTTAAAATAAAGTCTTACCTATAAGACAATTATTACAGGTATAGAATATATAGAGACAAAAATATCTTGCGAAATCTGAACTAAGCAAAGTATGACTGACATTATAAAATAGCACACATTTTAAATACAAGAATTCTAGAAAGTTCTGTGGCAGAAGACATGACTCAGTAGTATAGGTGTCTGGTACACAAGTTGAGGACTTGCATTGGAGTCCCCAGAAGCCATAAAAAGCTGGGCAAAATAGTGTGCATTTGTAATCTCAGTGTTCCTGCAGGACGATGGAAGATGTAGACAAGAGAATCACTAGAAACCAGTGGACTACAGTTGCAATGCAGTGGTAAACAACAAAAACACATTGCCTCAAACAATGTGGAAGGTGGAGAATAACACAGCATATAGAAGCCATGTTGCTTGCATGTGGTAGCACTCACCCAGAACAGCCTGGGCATTTAGCAAGACTTTCTCAACTTGAATTTATGAGGCTCCTTGTCAGGTCTACTTATTCCTGGTTCATTGGAGGTTTACTCAGTTCAGAAGGTGCATAGATGAGTAAGTATTTCATTCATCTGTCTGTCTGTCTGTCTGTCTATCTATCTATCTATCTATCTATCTAT
>LOEQ01001516.1:230900-241681 GCA_001685075.1 Bramus lutescens | reverse complement strand
GGAAATGGGAGGAGGTGGAAATTTTTAATAAAAAAGTATAAAAAAATTAAAATGTAATGTAAAACTCTATGCCTTGAAAGTTATTATTATAAACTATTTATGATAATTAATAAATGGAGGTTAGTAGTTATAGTTCTCATCTATAACAATAAAACTTGGAGCTAAGTATGTCTTCAAGGTTAAACAGATATATTTTAGATAGATAGGTGGTCTTTAAACTCTTCTGACCTACAGAATATGGCATTTAAGATATTTTAATAACATAAGGCTTTTCATGACAGTAAGACACTTCTGTTCCTATTACAACCAATCTACTTCAAAGAGATGATGGACATTGAAGAAACTCCATATTATGTTTACCTTTATTATGGCAAAGCTAACCACTGGGCAAGAAACTGCCCTTGCCTCAGTGGCTGATAGTATAATATCCAAACTGTACAAGCAGAACATACAGGAAGTTGACTGCTGAATTTTGTCAAAACAAGGTGGCTAGTGCTTTAAAATTCCTGCTTCACAGAAGTCTGTCAGATATTCTAGGCCTATAGGCCAAAGATAGATGCCCCAACATTGAAGAGGAACCACGGAGGATTGTCCAGACATCCAGCTGTCTCTATTATTTCTACAGTTTTGGAAGTTGCTTGCTCTGCATTTCCTGTTCATTCAGTTCATTTTTTTCCTTCTCAGGTCTCTGGTGAGATTGAAGACAAGAGAATTTTTACCACTTTCTTTGTTACACAATCCATAAAAGAAACTTGCAAAAGTTGAAAGAAACAAAACTTAAGTTGTCTATCTAAGAAAATGTTTTATAGTCTAAAAGGATATTTTTAGCTGGTAATACAAGTTATGATGGAAAATGTTTTAAGTATAAAACTTTGGACTCACTAAGATAGGATAGATACTAGAGTAAATGCTATCACATGAGCTCATCCATTCAACTGTTATAGAGTCAGTCTTGTCTCATCTTTGTTTTCGTTTGTCCCATTATTTATTTATAAGTTTCCAATCTTTTAAATGTCAGTTGTAAAGATTCTGTTCCTTGAAACATGGTAATAGTAGAAGATTTAATCATCTATGGTCTTATTGATCTTCCCTGTAATGAAATTTCAGCACTGATGGAAGTCATTCATGACTACTGCCTTATTTCCTGTTTTCCTGTCACTTGAGCAGGAGAAATTAATCACAATAAAAGAATTGTTTCACCGTGGATTGTTCTACAGAGAAGGAAACAGATACACTGCTTTCTCCCTTCTTACCTTGTGTTTTATTCATTACTTGTCCACCAGTATTAGAGGATTTATATGGACACTGTATTTTTCTATAAATCCTTAAACTTTACAAATTCATTCATGCATCCAGGAAGAGCTTAAAACTAGACTGTGAGTAAAATTTCATTCTCAGCTGCCATGTGGACGTTGAAACATCTATTTTTATGAATTCCTTGTCTTTTCTTCATGGAGAAACTTATAGTGAAAACTACTTAAAGTGCTATCTTGCAGGGTTTTATTCATTAGGTCTCCATAGTGTCAAAGTAAAGAGTATACTTTGGAATACTTTTTTTAGTTATGTAAATGTTAAATCACAAATGAGTCTGCTTTGGGTATCAAATAAAGTAGATATGATTCTATAATAGAAAGCCTAATTGCCCTGCCATTCCAGTACTCTGGATGAAAATTGAAAAGAAGTAGCATGTATTTAAGATTATTTTAAATATTTAATATCTTAAATAATTAAGAATATTTAAGGTATTTAAACTAAACTTTCAGTTGTGCTTTAAAAGAAAGAGTTGAATTTCAGAAATTATAAAACATGTAAGTAGGGGAGGATCAGTTTGTCAGAGTACACTGTATCTTTTTCATCCTGAAACTAGCAATGGCTAGCAGAAATTAATTCTTTTCTTTATAATCTACTGCAAAGACTCCACAGACAAATCTAATTAATTGATTATGGGTACGTGTTTCGTCTACATAACTTGTCTAACATAAACCATAAACATTCTATTTTATGTGCAAGAACAAACTTCTCAATCTGGATGCAGTAAAACTGCTGGGCTATTAGACAATTCAAAATGTATTCTTCAAACCTAATCAATCCCTCCCTAACAGTATGTTTTAGTGGAGAAATTAATTTGAAGTAACCATAGGTTAACTAGTTAATTAGGAAAATCTCCACAAGATAGGCTCAAGGGGGGAGTAACAAATATTGTTTTAGATTGAGATATTATTTATTTCCTTATTTATCTATTTATTTATTTATTTTTGTGCTTCTTTTACTGAAAATGGATCTTTTTCTCATATACTATCTCCTGATTATCAATTGCCCTCCCTCTACTCCTCCTAATTTCTTTTTGTTTCCCTTCCCATCTAGATCCACTGCCCTTCTGTCTCTCACTAGAAAGCAAACTGGGGATAAGTAAAATGAGACAAAATCATATGAAACAAAACATAACACATTGGACTATAACGAAACAAACAAGCAAAGCGAAAAGATCCTAAGAAAAGGCACAAGAAGCTTGTACACCTCAGACCATGAGGACCATGAGGACCCTACGCATGCTACCTTAGTCTTTGTGAGTTCGGATTGTGTGTCAATTCTGTTGACTTAGAAGGCCTTGTTTCCTTGGTTTTCTCCATCTCTTCTGGCTCTTACATTCTTTCTCTTTCGTCTTTTTCAGGGTTCGCTATGCACGAAGGGGAAAGATTTGATGGAGACATCTCATTTAAGACTGCATACTCCAAGGTCTCCCATTCTTCACATATTGTGTGACTGTGGATCTCTATATTTGTTCCATAAGATGTCAGAGGAAGGTTCTCTGATAATGGTTGAGCAAAGCACTGATCTGTGAGTAGTGAAGAATGTCATTAGGAGTCATTTTATTGCTACCTTTTAAAGAAAGAATGATCATTTTAAGGCCAGAATTCTAACAAATCTGTTGATCAATTCAACACTCTTTATCAGTAACTTTATTGTTTAACTACTAGAACTAAAATTAACATAGTTAACTGACATTCTTATAGTGGTTAATTTAATGCAAAATGTAGCACAAAGATGTGTGAATTAAAATCAAATGGAAAAATAATTACCCTTTTTCATGAAACAAATTCAGATTTCTTTAGGGAAGGGTTCTCATATATATTTACACATGGACATTAAGGGAGCAGGAAAATATGAGAAGACAATAAGCAGTAGGCATTCTGGGGCAGTATGAGCTTCAGGGGAGAGAGAGCTTTTACACGCTTGAATTTATGTTGATGGCTGGTGGAGTATTCAATTGACATGTGTTTGCCCTATTTTACTTATTAACAGAAGGACTATATTCTTCCAGAATTTTGTGACTGGTACATGTGCTGTGGTTTATACTAGAACATTTTGAAATTATTCATCTGAGCATCCTGACAGAATTGCTTTGGCCTTTGAGACTTCTAAAAAAATAAAATTAGAGCCCTGGGAAGTGAAAGCATATTCCATTTTAATTTCATGCTTTCTATCTTTTTAAAAAAACTGTTTTTATTCACTTACATTATTGTATACTTGCTTTTTCATTGATGATTACGTTTCTCTTCTATTATCTCTTTCTTTTGTAAAGTTATTGGCTTTCTAGAGATCTGTAATTTAAACCCCAGCAGATTATTCTGTGGAATCCTTATAGCCAAGAGAAACTAGGTGCTCCAAAGGAAATAAAACTCTTCAACATGACTCTGAACTTTGAGACCTGGTGTTCTAGTTTCTGCATACCCTTCATAAATACCTGTATATTTCATATCTTAAAAGGTTTTTAAGCCAGATATTGTGCCACATACCTGTAGTCCCAGCATTCGGGGAGGCTGATACAAGAGGACAGCCACAACTTGCAGAGCAGTCTAGGCTACGCCCAGTTCTAAAGTAGCCTGGACCACGGAGCGAGTTCATGTTTCAAAAAGAAATACATAAGTAAACAAATACGTAAGCATACACAGATACACCTTGACTTTTCACTTTCTTTAAACCTTTATTAGTTGTTAGGATGGACTGGTGACTTCCTAAATCCCCTTTCCAAGGACTTTTTCATCCTGAATATTATAGTCCTTATTTCTATTGGTATATATAGATTTCATCTCTGTATCTGAGATATAAATAAAATAGAACACTTAGGAAAACACCAGTCTCCCCTGTAATATATAAGCCATTAAAAAGATAACATATTTTTATGTTTACCTAAGAAAACAAATTATTTTCCTTTAGTTATTATGTGGCTCAAACTATTCTGGGACTTCTTTTAGATGCTATAAGAAATGGACATCAAGGTGAGATTTGCTTCATGTCTTTAAATTAAAACCTAAAAGAGGAACTCCACTGTTACTCTAGGAACAATTTTTTGGAAATGTCACCATATGTTAACATCCAAGCTACATATGAGCCTATCTGTTTAGCGAAATGTCGGCTGTTGATTGGCCATGAAGTTGTCATATAGTGATTCATGTATTTATAAGTTTCTGAGTCTATGCCTAGGGAGAGATAAAAGCTTCTAAGTAAATCTTTGTACTCTTCCCAAACCATTCTCCCAGTAAGGAAAGCAAAGCAACTTCTCAAATTATGATAAACAATATTTTGAAGACCCAGAGTCTTTCAAAGTCATATTTGATTTCTTGAATGCATTTCTAACCCTGGAGCTTAGTTTTCATATGGCCTCTAGATTATGTGAAGACTTTTTTCAAGTCAAGTCAGGTGGAAGTTAGGAATATATTATGTTGAAAAAGTCAGAGGTCGGACCAAACCCATTGGTTAGATTTAAAATGTCTGTCATAATGGTCTGAAGAGATGGGTCGGGGATAAAGAGCTTTCCATTTAAGCCTGATGTTTTAGTTTGTTTTCTATTGCTGTGACAAAACACTGTGACCAAAGTAATGTCGTGGAGGGGGAGTTAATTTCATTTTATAGCTCACAGTTCCTCATGAAGTGAAGTCAGGACAGGAAGTCCAGACAGCTTAGAGGTGGAGCTAAAACAAAGTCTATGCAGAGATGCTGCTTACTGGTTTTGCTTGGCTTGTTTCTTTTTTCCTTCTTTTTTTTTCTTTAATTTACTTATCTAAAAAAAAACAACTCTTTTCTCATTTTACATACCAATCTCAGTTCCTACTCCCTCTCTTCCTCCTGCTCCCTTTACCTTCCCCCATCCCACCCCATCCACTCTTCAGAGAGGGTAAGGCCTTCCATCGGAAGTCAGCAAAGTCTAGCACATTGCTTTGAGGCAGGACCAAGGCTCTGCCCACAGTATCTAGGCTGACCAAGGTATCCTTTCAAAGAGAATGGTTTCTAAAAAGCCAGTACAAGCAGCCACGATAAATCCTTGTCTCACTGGCTTGGCAAGTTTCATATACTACCCAGCAACACCTGCCCAGGGATAACAAGACTACAAGTGAGCTAGGATCTCCCATATCAATTATTGATCTGGATTAATCAAGAAAATGGCCCAAATACTTGACTACGGGCAATCCAATGGAGACTTTTTTTTTCTCAACTGAGGTTTCTTGTCCCAGATTACTGTAGCATCTATCAAGTTGACACAACCTAACAAGAATACATGATGACTTTAGTTTCACTCCTTAAACTTTTGTAACGTGGCAAGAATGGCAGCACTTGCTTATAATCTCAGCACCAGGGGGGACTAGATAAATTATTCTCAGAGTTCACTGGCCAGGCAGCCCAGAATGTTTTAAAAGCTCCAAGTAAGAATCTCTGTCTCAAAATAAAAGGAGGGAATCTTCCATGCAAGCCTTAACAATTAAGTTTGAACTCTGGCTTCTAAATTTACACAGACACATGTGCACCAATATGAATATGCATACATATAAGCACAGACATATATGGTCTTGTGTGGACACACACACACACACACACACCAGGATTTAAAATTCATTTAATATCTACTTCACTCAAAGGTTCTGCTGGATATAGTATATAAGTACAGTCTTTCTGCCCCTCTCTCTTTCTCTTTCTCAAGTCTGTGGTGTGTGTGTGTGTGTGTGTGTGTATGTGTGTGTGTGTGTGTGTGTGTGTGTGTTTGTGCATGTCCTGATCCTGACAATAATTAAGCAGTTGGGAATTCTTCCATTAAAATCAATTACTTGAATTATAACATTTAGAAGTTGTTCTGGAATCAAAAGAACAAACAGTTCCTGACTTAAAGATGGCTTGGCATAAGAGTCATTGAGCTTCTACATGTACACAGACACATGGGCAATGATATAAATATGCATAGATATAAGCACAGACTTACATGTGTCTGTTTGAACAGAATACACATTCTGTTTAAACTGTGTTTAGGATTTTGAGTCCTGACCTTCCTTCAGGGTGGCTATCTGGGCAGCCATAGATTCCAGTGAGGCCCTTGATATTAAGAAGATCCAACTGAGATTCTACAGTATGTTAGATGCATTAAATGCACTTTTGACTCAGCAACATTTCCCATTTCCCATGGGTTTATTATGATGCATATCTGTGCATATTCTCCATAGATACTTCATTAAAGTTGAGGGATAGTTAAACATACTTTTTTTTCTGTGTTTTACTCCATAGAAAACAGAGTTAAAGTTCTGTTTAGTAAGCATCAACAAATAAAATTAGGTGATGGTATAGTTAAGTGTAATGCAGAAAGCATAAATGAGATCCTCTCAAACAAAAGTCAGCGGCAAAGGGTACAAAGCTTTTGGTACCATATGCTGTTAGCCTTCTCTGGAAGCTCATGAAAGCAAGTTAAAATACATCAGTCAGAGGCCATTTGGAGGGAACATTGTATACTTATTTACAATATTGTTCCAAGTAAATCCAAGTTAAGCACTTCTCTTTTCTTTGCTATGTACTCAACCTTTTACCTGATGATGATCAAATTTATAACTTGATGATTAATATTAAATCTAATTGCCAATTTTGATATTTTAAATGAATAAGATTTATGGGCAAGTTATTACAAGGGAAATAGAAAATAATAGATGGTCTTCCCTTTGAAGTCTAAAGAACATTTCCATAGTAAACTCTAAGTCTCTTGAGTGTCTTGACTCTTGAACTTTGGTAGAGAACAGAAGATATTAGGCAGGGAGACACTCCGTTCAACAACTATAGAAAAGTAAAGAACAGATTTGCCTAAATTAATATTATTTTATGCTTAAAAATAATGAGACATATGAGAGTTCAGTTTTTAAAATCAGTTTCTGCTAAAAAAATGCTTTGTAACTGGAGGTTTCTTTCCTGCCTGCCACTTCCCAAATAATCACTCTGAAGCTTAATATTAATTATAAATTGCTTGGTATATTAGCTCAGGTTTATTATTAACTAGCTCTTACAAGTTAAATCAACCCATTTCTATTTTTCTACAATTTACCACAAGGCTAGCTGCTTGTTACCTCATATCTTGCTTTCCAGGTAGCTGCTGGCATCTCTCTGACTCCACCTTCTTTCTCCCTGTCACTCTGCTTAGGTTTCCTACCTGGCTCTATTCTGCCTGGCTATTGGCCAAATCAATTTCTTTATTAACCAATGGTAATAAGACATATTCATACCATACAGAAGGGCTGCCCACATCAAACTTGATAGAATTTATTTGTCCTATATTGAGAGAATTTGAGACTATTAATTAAATTAATACTTATAAGAGACTGAGAACACAGATTGGACTGGTACCCAATGAAATCTGAAATGCTAACAGGTATTTTTCCCACATCAACACAGACACTATAAAAGTAGTTTAGTTAAGTTAATTTAAATTTGCAATCAAGGTCAGAATGGTACCACATAACAAAAATATAGGAGGAATACTTAAGAGTTTTATTGGAACTTTGTTAATTCACATCTCTCCCTTGGGAGTTTAACTTAGTAAATACAAGGACAAACTCTGTCTCTTAACTCTAATAAAGTCTCTTACAAGCCATTACTTTAATATCACACATGACAGTCCAACGCTGTCTTAAAACTCTTGTCTCCGGAGAACAAGAGGTTGATAGTGTAATGGGAGCAAACAAGACCCTGTTGATCTGCTGTGAAAGAATTCAGCAAGCGTCAGAGAAGGAAGGCAAGTTTTCATGCAGACATTATGAAGTGAACTTATTTTGAACTCACAGAAATTTTTGAATTTCACTGCAAACATCATAGCATCGTCTCAGCAGCTCAAAACTTGTCATTCACCACTGAACCCACAGTATTATCCCTTTAGAGCATGTATCCAGGGTTCTATTTATGCCAATCATGAGTGGTCATTTGAAATGCCCACGAGTGGAGCTACTTGACTCTAATTTAAAAACCAAACCCCAAAATGCAAGGGAAAACATTTCCAGGGCTCAGTTTTGCGTAAAATTGCTTTGACTCTAAGTTCAGGGACTGCGGCCAAAGCAAAGACACAGTCTGTTTAGAACTTTGAAATAAAGGACCTTCACTTGACTTTGAACCTACAGTTTTACTTGTGAGGTAGCTCAAAACATGTGTTTTCCTCATTAGAATTTTCTGTTTGACAGCTGCTATTCCAAATGTTATATGTTATACACAACTAGCCAAATATTCTAGTTTTAACAAAGGAAATGACAGAGAGTTAATTAGTATGATATATTCACAAAGAGAATCAAGAAAAGCCAGACCAGGCTGGGAAATGGTTTTATAGAAAAAGTGCTTTCTGTGCAAGTTTGAGGACTCACATTCAGATCCCTAGAACCCACATGAAACCAGACCTGTTAGCATATATCTGTGATCACAGTGATCCTGTTGAGATATGGAAGGCTGAGATAAGAGGAAATCCCTTTAGCTCATTAGCTTCTGTAGCAGTTAACAATAAATGACCGTATCTCAAATAAGCCAGTAAGAAAGCATCAGCAACTGAGACTCTCTTCTGATCATGACACTTGTGCCTCTGCACTCATACACACAAATGTGAATGTGCACATACAAGAATGTTTTTCAAAGAAAGAGAAAGAAATGTTTGAAAAACATCTATTATTATATTTTATACATTACATGCCTCACAAAAACTCATGTGTTTAAGATTTGGTCCTCAGCTAGTGGCACTACTTAGAGACATCAGAAACTTCGGCACAGAAGCTCGGCAGGAGAAAGCAATTTATCAGGTTATACCTTTACAGGTGTATGGGATTCTGGCCACTTTATCCTCCAGTATTTACTGCCCTCCTCTTGATGAACAGCAAGCATCACAGCACTACATGCTCAGCTTCTACATGATCATCTTCACCAATCCAGAAAACAACAGGTACAAGTGACAACAGACTGAACTCTCGGGAACTCTGAGCCAAAACGAATCTTGTTTCCTTATATAGATGCTTTCTCAGAAAGCTGAGAAAAACTGACTAACCTAGTATCATATACAGAAAACACATGGGCATGTGCAAATATGACCACCTGCAACTCTCCAAAAATATTTCCTTAAAGGGCAATACTATGATGTTCATCTTAGAAACTAGAAAGCTCAAATGCAGAAAGTATTTTCTTGATAATTTCACAAGTCCAGTTTTTGACTCATGGCTTGTGTCTTGAATTGAAGTAGAAAGGTGGGGCATGTCCTTCTTCTGCCTGCATCAAGCAGCTGTCTTTGGCAAACCACTTTATTTCTTTGGCGAATTTCCTTAATTTTAGAATAAAATTTTGAAACAAAGTCTAAGGCACTCTTCATCATCATGCCCAGTGTTACTGTCTCCTGGAGGAAGGTCAGGACCTAAGACTCACCTCTGCCTAGAAGAACTCAAAAAACAGAAGATATGTGTTGGTAACATTTCATAAAATGTTAAAATCTGTGGTGTATGGTATCAGATGATGGCTATTGGTAAACAGGTCCAAAGGTCAGCTAATAATAGAGAAAAAATCATATGGAAAGGAGCCAAGATGCCCTATGGCCAACTGCTGGCAAAACAAAGTAAAGACTGTGACATTGCCATGTGAGTTTGGAACTGGATTCTTTCCTCACCTTGACAGGGATCCGTTCATTACAGTTTTGCAAGTATAGATAGCTCTGTGGTAAAGCACTGCCCCAGTATGCACTGGATCCTGGGATGATCATTAGTACTAAAAACCAACAGCAAACACATAAAACAAGCAAACCTATCCATGAACAACTTTGCCAAGGATTTAGCTAAGCCGTACTGAAGAGTCATGTCTTTGAAAATTCTGATTCTTTTCACTTTAAAACTAATGCATCTTAGTGTCTCCCATAACAAAATGTGAAGGTGTTAGGTATATTTAAAGGGTTAGTATCTTAATACCAATGATTTTATATCCCTGGCAATTGTTTTATCTCAAATCCTCTAGTGGTTCACAGAGCGACTGCATCAGTTCCAAGTTTAACATCCAGACATAGAAAACAGCAGCAAAAAGAAATTCCTTCTTACTTGTATTCCTTTTAAAGTAAAGTTCCCCAAATCACCTTAGAAGAAGCTCTCATATTTAAATGTATCAGACAGAATGAGAGTATATACTCACCTTCAAGGCTTTTATGGACAAGAGTGTTAGGTCAAGTAGCCATGATTGGTCAATGGGATTGGGGCAGGAGACCCCATCTCACTAAGTCACGGTAGGGAAGAAGAATGGACAGTCCACCATTAGTTAGTTCTACAGAGAGAAGAAAAAAGTAAAAAGTGATTGAGAGTGGGCAACAGTGGGTCCAAGGCACTATCATTCTACCTTTGGCTTTAAACTTTTAAGATTCCCATGGCTGATCAACACAAAAACCTATTCACCTAGTGTTCTAATGTAGGAGGGTCATCTGTCTATGTGTTACTTTCATTGGTTAATAAAGAAACTGCCTTGGCCCCTTT
>LOEQ01001516.1:207237-225693 GCA_001685075.1 Bramus lutescens | reverse complement strand
GTTTCCTTCAGTCCCAGTCCAGCTGGCCTTGGTGAGCTCCCATTAGAACAGTGCCGTCATCTCAGTGGGCGAGTGCGCCCCTCGCGGTCCTGACTTCCTTACTCATGATCTCCTTCCTTCCATTTGCCTCTACTTTTTTGTGTTGTTAATTATAGTCAGGTTTCACAATGCCTAGATTATGTGGTACTGGTGACTGAATCCTGCTTCCAGTATGCTAACTTGTTTACATCCAATCCCCTAAAGTACGTGATCTCTGAGGTCATATTGCTTCTATCAAATTCACCATGGAGTTTTGCCAGAGGAAATGTGTTTTACAGCTTGACTAGGCATCTTGTTCTCTTTCTGCTTCCTGTGTGTGAATGAAATGTGACCGGACAACTTCCTGACTACCAGGTGTACCTCTTGCTTTTGTTGTCTTGTCTTCCCTGTTGTAAGGGGCTCTATTCCTTCTGGAATGGTAAACCAAAATAAACTTTCTTTCCTAAGGTGCTCTTTGTCTGAGTAGTCTCTCACAGCAGCATAATTTAACTAAACTCTCAGCTATTAGTAAATCACTGACTAAATTTATGCCATCATATTTGCGTAGTATTGATTGACTGAGGTATCTCTTCAGTATTTCCCTGTCCCTACTATTCTTAGTAAAAGAGCCTAATTATATGCTTATTTTAGAAATCAAAGAATGGACTCTGATATGAGGAGAAGAAACAACAGACAACATATTTAAAGTCCGGCAAAGGCAAAGCTGGGAGGCTCCTTGCGGCTTCTAGAACATTCACTCATTCACTCTAGCTAACAGGTAGGGCTGCAGGTTCAGTTAAAGATGCTGTCTTAAAGAATAAACCTGGACAGCAACAGCTCCCTGCCATTGCACGTGACTGGCGCAGGCAGGACTCAACTAGGAGCCACCTGGTCTCTGAAGTATAAGAGCATGTGAAGGGTGCAAACCTCCATATCTAAAACGGTAGGATCCTCACGACACAGGACATCAAGAAGATATCCAAGGGGAGCCCCAATGACAGCCCACTCCAGATGTGTAGCCGATGCCAGTGGCCTTGAACCAGACCAATGGCCCATGGCCATGAATACTTGGAAGTAAAGACGAAAGGACTAAAGGGTTAACAGTGTCACACTGCATCAAGCCATAGTAAAACTTCCACGATTTTTGTTTTGTTTTGTTTGATTTTTTTTTTTGCTGTTTTGTTTGTGGGTTTTGGTTTTTCTTTTAATTGTTTTGGGGGGGTGATTGTAAGGATGGAGGGTAAATTCAGGGCAACGGGATGGGAGAGAGATGAGTAGGATCGGGATACATAATGTGAAATCCAAAGAGAATCAATAAAAGTAGAAAATGAATAAAAATTAGAGTAAACTAAAAGTTCAAAAATTTACTATATGATATATTGTGATTAAGTAGAAGTTGCTCCTTCATTAGTCCTGACTGTAGATAGCCCTGTTTTGGGGGTCAATCCAGGCCTGTTACCCCTTTTGTTCAACATCTTGCTAGAATTCCAAGTCTGTATGGTTAAAAAAAGCATACAAAAGAAATGGATATAAAAATAGAGAAAAATAGAAATTCTAGATAAGTGACTGAGGAAGACACGAGATCAACTTCTGGCCTCTACATTCATGTGCCTTCACCCAAGCACATGCAAACACTCTTACACACTTATACAGAGGAAAGAATAATAGAAAGGTGATATACTCCTGTGATATAAGCAAATGTTCTGAGCCAAGTAAATATTTGTAAGTATATTTATTTTCTTTGTTGAAATTTAAAATATCAAATGGATGCAAAATCATATTGGTTTCCTCAATTTTCATATTTTCCTAGAAAAGATACATTAAGAAGGATCTATGCTATATCTACAGAAAATGTTTGCTACAAAGGAAATCTTTAAACAAGAAGAGATAAAAACATGCTGCTAGATGTTACTGAACATGATTACTACAGCAAGGAGAAATGTCTGAATACCTTCAGCCAAGGAAGCTGCTCAAGAGTTGTTGGGAGTTTCCAATTTCCTTTTCAGTCTCAGAGCCTCAAAAGATATACAAAATGTAATTATCAAGGCTTATGATAAAGCAGAAATAAAATCTATAAGCAGAGAGGAATATTCAAATGTCAGCCAGTCCTCATTATCTCTTTCTAAACTGTTTCTTATGGACTCCGATCTTGGTTTATGGTGAACCCATCCTTGCCATTTGTATCTGTGTCTTTATTTGTAGACTTTTCTACAGGATATAGAGCAAGAAGCTGAACTATTGCAAGGGTTGCTGGGTATATCCATTGAATTTCACTTAAGTCTTAAACAAATGCCTCTGGCATGAGTTTTTCTGAAGCTGTCAGAAGTTTGTACTTCTCTGAACTGCTCCAACCTTGGGTTGAGCCTAGAATGAATCAAGAAGGCAAAAACAAAGAAGTAGTCATGCCTCATCCATTTCCCATGAAGCCATGGTTTTATGCCAATGATATTGGCTGGCACAAGGCTGATTATTGTCTGCAGCAAGTGTAACATTTTTTTGTGTTGGCCAGCTGGATGGGAGTGTGGGATTGAGGGCATCTCCCTGCCATGCAGTCAGTGGAATCTCAGCTGTTAAAGTGTATTAGTTGTAATGAAAGCAATATGTATATTGATTTATAATTTCCTAAGTTTATTTTTTATTTCTGAAATCAAAGAGAAAAGAAAGAATCTCACTGAAGTGAAACACAGAGATTCTTCTTATTCAGCATTCACCAGAGAGTCATGGGTTCCTACTTTCAAGAACAATATAACTGAGCCTTTGAGCTCTGAATTTCATTTGCTCCAAGTCAAACAAAACCTCTAGGTAAAAAAAAAAAAAAGAATATTTGAATATTCAACCAAAAGTCAGAACATTAAGAGAGTTATAACAAAACTGTATGTCCCCTGCATGTGAAAACAAATCCATTGGATTTCTCATCAGCCAGAATTGAAAATGAAGTTCTAATGTTGTTTGTTCTAAAATTCTTTTACCAAGTCAGTCACGAGATTACATTAGAATTCTCACCTCTTCTCCATTCTCATTGCTCTCTCATTGACTTCATATTACTGATCTGGGAGCATATTGTAGGCCCTGAACAAAATGCCAGCTGCAGGCATCATTTACTAGCTCATAAGGCTTTCTGGGAGTGCGAACAATTACCAATATGAACTCATGAAAATCACCAAGATCTCCCAAGGAAGAGTAATGAACAGGAAGCATAAGCAAGCTTTATTGACTCCCAAGTATGGGAGAGGGAGATTAAAATCCACAGGCAAGTGACTGAACGCAAAATGGTGAATAAAATGAACACAGTTCTTTGTTCTCTATTTACACAAAGCTCCCCACTGACTTTGCTGAAGGACTCCGAAGAGGACCCAAGGTCTAATGTACTTTCTGGCATGGTTGGTCTGCACTGACCAGCCTCCCTAAGCACACAGTCATACATATTCAAGAATTGTTCCTCGATACCCTTTCACTGTTAACCTGAATTTTAGTTGATTAAGGACTGACCAATACATTTTGAGAGAGAGAAAAAAAGAAAACCTTAATTGTGAGTGTGTTTGCTTCATGCTTTCTTCCTGTGAAGTCTTCTCATTCACACCTGCTTCTGAGCATCTACACTATTTCTCTATTCCTGTTTAAGCAATACGGCAGCTGAGTGAGAAGATGCAGAAAAGGTTGGGGTTTTTGCTCCATCACAGTATAGGTTCTGCCCCATAAAGTTTCATTGTATTTCTACTTAGAAATTTTAGAAATAAGATTCTAACAGTTGATGAAGGAATTTCTTTTTTAATCACGATGGCGATCATGCAATTTGATGTTATAAAAACTGTTTGGTAGGAGTATGGAGCACGTTCTTCTTGGAGCTGTTTCCAACAGAGGTATTTTTTAGGAGAGCCTGGCAATGAGCACTCCAGTTAATTTACTTATATCATATTAGAAAGTTCTATTTGATTATCTGATATTCTGCTTCTCTATTTCCTGATCCATTAGAATATTAATATTAAAATTTTTGAAGTCACTAATGCCATCAAAAAAATAAAATTGTGCTAAGGGTATTTTTCTGAAGTTTACACACTATCAGTTTTGTTCAGTTCATGGAGAAACTGAGATACAGAGTATGAAAAGCCACCTTGAACAAACTGCTGAGACTGGGAACCTCCTCAGGCAGCACTTCAACACTTAAGTGCTGAGATATATGATATATGCACTCTTGTATGCAGGTTCTGGGGATTAGAACTTAGATACCCATGTCTATTCAGCAAGCACTCTTATACACTGAGTCATCTCCCCAGCTCTGATATTTACTTTGTTTATTTTTTAATTGATAATAGATTTGTCTCTCATACACTACATCCTGAGCAGTTTCTCCTCTCTCCCTGCTCCCAGTTCCCTCTCAACCTCCACGCTTACCAGTATTCACTTCCCCACCTGTTCCCTTCAGAAAACAATAAGCCTCCAAGAGACATCAATGAAACACCACAAAAACAAAACACAGTAAGACCAGGCATAAGCCCTCATACCGAGGCTGAACAATGACAATCCAGTAGGAAGAAAGGAGTCCCAAGAACAGGCAAAATAGTCAAAGACACACTTGCTCCCACAGTTAGGAGTCCCATAAAAAATGAAAACGCTAAGCCAACAGCCTCAACATGTATGTGGAGGACCTAGGAGAGACCCTGGAAATTAGCAGCAATTGCTACTTCTGTTTCTGTGAGCCCTGATTAACTGTTTCCTTGTGCTACCCACGTTCTCCTTGTATACTCCATCCCCTCTGACCCCTGTAACCTTTCTTCTCCATCTTCCACAGGTTTCCTCAAACTCTGAGGGGAGGGACCTAATAGAGATCTCCAATTTAGATTCTCTCCCCTCACAATGACTGACTGTCGATTTCTGCCTCCTCTCCCATCTGCTGCTGGAGGAAGCCTCTCAGGTGATGACCAGATTAGGCACTGATCTATGAGTAGAGCAGAATATCATTAGGAACAAATTCACTAAGATTTTTTTAAACTAGGGACAGTTGGTTCTATGGGCTATTCAGTCTCTAGTTCCTGGTCCTCGAAGCAGAGTCAGGCATGTGCTCTCCCTTGTGGAGAAGACCCCTCGTTGAATCAGACATTGGTTGGTCACACTCAAAAGCTTGGTGCCACTATTGCCCTAATATTTTGCACATCTTGCAGGCAGGACAGATTGTAGGGCAAAGGTCTTGTGGCTGCATGGGTGTCCACATTCCTGTTTTGATAGACTGTAGAGTACCTTGCACAGCAAAGAGACTAACTAACACTTTACCCTGATAATATCTGTCCTTGATATTGATGTGTTTCTTGGATACATCAATTATCTTTATTTATTGTCTTTATTCTACAATGAAAAGATATATACTGAATAAGTGTGAAAACAGGATTCATACCTCTGAAAAACTGGCATATTGATTTACATAGTTTCTGTAAAGTTTGTCCTACCACCAGCATGAGCTATGTATGACTTGTGTCATTGTTCTTAGCCATCTTGACAGTTGTAAGATGGAATCTCAAATCAGTTTTGATTTACATTTCCCCCATAATTAGGGATGTTGACCCTTTAACTCTTTCTCAGTCATTAGAGATTCCTCTATTGGGAGTTGTCTGATTAGATCTGTACCCAATGTTTCACTGTATTATTTGTTTTTATGATACCAGTCTCTTGAGTTCTTTACATAGTTTGGATATTAGACCTCTGTCAGATGTGGAGTTGGCAAAAATGTTTTCCCATTATGTAGACTGCCATATTGTCTGACTGACAGTGGCCTTTGACTTACAGAAGCTTTTCAGTTTTATCAGATCACATTTATTACTTATTTTTTAGTGCATGTGTTATTGGTATTCTATTCAAAAAGTTGTCTCTTCTGCCAATATATACAAGGTTATTTCTTCGCCACTTCTTATGTAAGATTCAGCGTATCTGGTTTCATGTTTTTGATTACATTCTTCTACAGACATCTAGTTCAGCCAGCACCATTTGTTGAAGATGCTGTTTTTTTTTTTNAGTGGCTTCTTTATCAAAGTCAGATGTTCACTAATGTGTGGGTTTCTGTCAGGGTCTTCAATTTAATTCCATTGATTAACTTACCTCTTTTATGCCAATACCATGCAGTTTTTATTACTATATCTCTGTAGTACAACTTGAAATTGAGGTTGATGATACCTCTAGGAGTTCTTTTACTGTTCAAGATTATTTAAGCTATCTTGAGGTTTTTCTTGTTATTCCATATGAAGTTGAGAATTGTCCTTTTAAGGAACAAAAGGAATTGTACTGAAATTTTGATGGAGATTTCATTGAATCTGTAGATTTCTTTTGGTAATAAGGCTGTCTTGCTATGTAAAACCTACTGATCCATAAGCATGGAAGACCTCTCTATCTTTTTATAGCTTCTCCAATTTCTTTCTTCATAGAGTTGAAGTTTTTGGTTTATAAGTGTTTTTCTTGCTTGGTTAGAGCTATCCTCAAGATATTTAATATTGTTTGAGGTCATTGTGAAAGTTATTTTTTCTCTGACTTCTTTCTCAGCCCATTTGTCACTTGTATAAAGAAAAGCTATTGACTTTTTGTTTATTTTTTGAGTTAATCTTGTACCCAGCAAGTTTGCTGAAAGTGTTCATCAACTGTAGGAGTTCCCTGGTAGAATTTTTAATGTTAATTATATGTACTACCATATTACCTGCAAATAACGATACTTTGATTTCTTCTTTTCCTATTTGTATTCCCTTGCTCTCCTTCATTTGCTTTATTGCTCTAGTTATAACTTCAAGTACTATGTTGATTATATACAGAGAGAGTAGACAGCCTGTTCATGTTCCTGATTATAGTAGAATTGCTATGATTTTCTCTCCGTTTAAACCTATGTTAGCCATAGGCCTACTGTAAATTGCCTTTTCATGTTTAGATATGTCCCTTGCATCCATAATATCTCCAAGACTTTTATCATAAAAGATAGTAGACTTTTGTCCCTTCATGCACTCCAACAGGTCATAGATGAGACAGATGTTAGGGTAAGCCAAACCAAGGCCCTAGATGTGGGCCTAGGTGGTCAGTCCAAGTGGTTGGGACTGTCCCACTCATGTGCAGGGGCAGGTTCTCCCATGAGGGATGTCGCCAATTCTCCTGCTGCAGTGTCCAGTCAGCAGCATGGCTAGCTGTCCCAGGACTAGAGAAGAGCAGAGTTGATTCAGCAGGGCTCTTGAATTCCAACATGCATGGTTCCTGCAGCCCCCTGTGCTAATAAGGGCTATGGACATCAATACAGACCCCAGCTGCAGCAGGGCCACAGACTTAGATATGGCCATCTACAGCGGCTCAGGCCCAGAGGTCATCGTGGCCCTGGGTGGCAGCACAGGTCGCTCATATCAACGTGGCTCCAGCAGTGGGTGGCACGATTTTTGGACACCAACATGGCCACAGATGGTATCCCCGACCCTGGGCATTCTTGTGACCTTTGGTGACAATGTGTGCCATGGATGTCAACATATAGTTCAATTGTGATAGAACCATGGAACCAGCCATGGCCCTTAGCAGCATCCCAGCCCAGATATTACCCCTGGGCCCAGGTGGCAATCAGGCCACCCACATTATACTCTTCTTAAACATCTCTGCTTCTTCAGTTCTGCCTCTTTCCACAGCATATGAATCATTCTGCTTCACTTTTTCTCCCATTTATACAACATATATTTGCTCATCATTATGGTGCCTACCCACCCAGTGTTGGGTGTTTCTGTGAATGCCTTCACCCAACCCAGACTGTGAAAACCCTTACTGGCCTGTGGGTGCCTTTTAAACACCTGGGCCAAGCATCCAGAATACAGGATTTTAAAATATGTCCTTATGATTCTCTGGATTCCCTCTGTGTCTTTTGTTATGCCCTCTTTATATTTTGAATTTTATTAATTTGGATATTATATCACCTTCTTTTAATTAATTTTTTTATAGATTTCAGTCTCCAGTTTGATTATTGTTTTTCCATCTACTCCTCTTGGGTGTGCTTTTTAAATGGGAGTGTTCTAGAGCTTTCAGATGTGCTATTAATAATGAAATCTCTCCATTTTTTATGTATACACTTAGTACAGTGAACTTTCCTCTTATGTTTTCACTGTGTCCCATAAATTTGAGTATGCTGTGTATTTTGAATTATTTAATTTCTTTTTTACTTCGGTATTGACCCAGTTTCATTCAATAGAGGGATGTTCAGTTTAAGTAAGTTCATAAGCTTTCTTTTATTTGTTTCTGTTCATATACAGCTTTAATCCATGGTGGTCTGATGCTATGCAGGGAGTTATTTCAATTTTCTTGTATTGTTCAAACATTTTTTATCTGAGCATATGATCAATTTTGGAGAAAGTTCCATGATATTCTGAGAAGAAATTATATTCTTTTGTGTTAGGGTGAAATGGTCTATAAATATATTTTAGGTCCATTTGATTTATAACATTTGTTAGAACTAGTATTCCTCTATTTAGTTTTTCTCTGAATGACCTGTCCCTTGGAAAGAGAACTTTGTTATTGAAGTGTCCCACTATCAGTGTGTAAGGGTCCATATGTGATTTAAGCTGTAACATGTTCATTTACAAAATTGGGTGCCCTTGTATTTGGCCCATAGATGTTAAACATTGAAACATCATCGTGGTAGATTTTTTTTCCTTTGATGAATATGTAGTGTGCTCCCCATCTCTTTTGATTAGTTTTAGTTTGCATTCCATTTTGCTAGATATAAAAATGACTATATCAGCTTGCTTCTTAGGTATGCTTGCTTGGAATATCTTTTTCTAACACTTTACCCTGATAATATCTGTCCTTGATATTGATGTGTTTCTTGGATGCATCAGAAGTATGAATCCTGTTTTCACACTTATTCAGTATGTATCTTTTCATTGTAGAATAAAGACCATTGATATTGTGAGATATCAATGATTATTGTTCCTGTCATTTTATTGTTGTCGTTGGTGGTGATGCTGGTATTGATGGTGGTGATGATGGTGGTGGTAGTAGTGTGTGTGTATATGTGTGTGGGGCATGTGCAAGCATGTATGCACATACTCCACTCATGCTTCCCCTCTTTTGGTTTTCTTGTTTGAGCTTATTTGTTTCCTGTGTTTTCATAGTGTGCTTAATTTCCTTCAGTTGAAGTTTTCCTTATAGCACCTTCTATAGAATTGCATTTGTAAATAGATGTTGTTTAAATTTCACTTTATCATGGAATATATTATGTTCTCCATCCATGACAATGGAAAGTTTTGCTGGGTATAGTAACAGGGCTAGTATCTGTGGTCTGCAGCACAGCTGACCAAGCCCTTCTGGCTCTTAGAATCTCCATTGAGAAGTTTGAAGTATTTCTACTAGATCATCCTTTATATGTTTCTGCTGGGCCCTCTTATGACAAGAACGACTCTGTTAAACATGCTGGCTAAGAATTTAACTGAAAATTTTGGTCATGGCAACAATAAGTAGTTCGTAGATATCACTCATTCATTATGAGTCTATATATTGTTCTAAGCTGAGAAATACAAAAATGCATAATAATCTCAGTACAAGTAATTGGAAGAATAATGGTTCATTTCAGACTTTGCCTTATTCTTCAAATACTGTTGAGTAAAATAAGGCATAGGAGAGGTTGATGCAAGATTGAATTTTAAGGAATTGAAAGAGCCCCAAATGGCACTTGTAACTCCACTTGTAAGTCAGATTCAAGAGGATATGATTTCCTGTTTGGGCCTCCAAAGGTACCCAAACATGTGTGGTGCAAATATCCAATGCAGACACACATAAGCTTATAGATAAAACAAATAAATATTCTTTTAAAAAAATCCTCCCAAACAGAATAAGAAAAAAATCAGAATTCACATCATTGTTTGAAGAAACAAGCTTAATTATTAATTAAAGTATATGGATAATCTTGTCTTTTCTGAAACAAACAGGCTATGTAAAACATGGAATAACAAATCAAAATTAATCAAAATCCATTACCACTCTAAGTCACAGAATAGATAAGAGTAAACAACATTTTAGTAAAGATGTGTGTCTGATATTGACTAAATGGTCATCAGAAAGGAAATCCACCCTTGGGCGTGCAGGTCTCCTGTAGTTACAGTTCAGGAGGGGGCTAGATCTGGAGCCTTGACTTCTGATAGCCTCTCCCAGCAGCATGCCAGCAAATGCTAGGTAAAGTGTGAACTAAAGTATTTCTCAGCAGGCCTGTGTGATCCTGGAGATGTTAGCCCAAATTAATGAGTTCTAAAATTGTCAAATTGTGGATTACTTTACAATAAGATCATGGAGGTTGTACAATTTACCCAATTAAATAAATTCGTTTTGAAAACATAATGACTTCTTTTGCTTCTGAGTGATATTTTGTCTAAAAATCTTTAGCTATCTATAATTAACAATTCTAAATACAGCAATCATTTCCATCACCTTACATTTCCTTAACATTTATCTATGATAACATATTGTGTTTCAGTCCTCATCATGGTTAACTTTCACACATGCCACACTTCTAAGCCAGCTCAATTAATGTTTTTGAATGCTGGGGCCCAAAATGAACTTAAAGACTTAAAAATCACATTTGATTACTACAAAAATTAGGAACTGTGTGGCAATTCTAGTTTTCAGATCTGCAAATAATTAGGTATGCACCTGCTGTGTGTTATGTCTGCAGGGTCCACATTTGGGCTGGGCCATGAAAGGCTAATTCTACCTCTGGGTGTAATGTATCATTGTGTCCTCAGCTCAATCAAGTGAATTCTAATTGTCCACTGTAGCATTTAGTTCTCTTCCTTTTATTATTTGTTCTTGTAATGTCAAGGTCAGCATCTAAAATATCCATTTCTATTTAGTAAACCAGAAACAACCACAAGTGATGGGAAGTTTATTAATTAAAAAAGGCACATCCTCATATCATGTATAATATTCCTAATCTATCTCAAAGAAAGGAGGCTGAATTATTCGCTTTAGGTGATCACCATTAATAATAAAACTATCTTCTCCTGGGCTGTCTTATTTAAAACCCCCAGCCATTAGTTCTTTTACCTATTGAACTCTTATAATTACTTGGTGTTGTCTCCCCAGTGGCCAAGACTGCTCCTTAAAACTAAATTTCATAGAAGAATGTGTAGTGGGTCTGGGTGATTTGGAGTGTAAACAGGCTTAGGAAGGGCAAACACAGAATCAAGAGGCAACACAATAGACTGGCCTTCTCATCAACCCTGCCCCCCTCCCCCTTCCTTAACCAAGTCAAGTCAGGAAAAGGCAGAGCGGCCGCAGAACAATGAGGGAAAAATGACCCCTGCTAGCTGTGGCTTTCCAATGCCTTCTTACTTAGCCATCCCATCTTATGCATCAAAGAGCAAGGAGTAAGGGGAGACTGTTGCAGTGTTGAAGAAGAAAGGGAAGAGAATGATTTATTGGCCGTTTGAGATCTGGTTACCAGGCTGGAAAACAAGAGCAGATGCATTTCCATGATTACAAAATGAAATGCCTTTCAAATAACTTAATCTCCAGGAATATTCTAGTATATACATTTGCTTTTAATTCCTAAGGGATAGGCAGCAGAGCGTGGGCTCCTTTGTTTACCAACTGCATAAGGATGGAAGTCATGGGTCTGCGAGTGTGCACGGGTGGGAGCCAAGAGGATTATGGTTTTATCCGACTATTGTTTTCTGCACTACAACCATTTCAATCTACAGGAAAATGAAAACAGAAATGGGGCCCAGGAGATTTTTTAAGCACAGGCTGCTGCCATGGAAATCTGTACGTCTCATGTTGATGGAGCACGGAAAGCAGGATTCTTTCTTCAGATTCCATCCCAAACCTTGTGTGGGCATGAAAAGATTTGATGCCGGTGAAATCACCCAAAAGACAATCATACTCTCCTTTCTCCGAAAAGTGGATTTCAGCCAAGCAGACATAAAATTATAAAGTTTCCATTACAGTTCAAGTGTTCAAAGCCAAGAGGCTTTGGGAATGTTTATGGTTAGTGCTGGATAACCAAGGCTTTAATGCAGCTGTTCAGACTAAATACGAATTTAGGGAAAGGTAGGAAAACTGCTGATCCCTCCCTAATGCTGAGCTTCCCTAGACCTAGGATAGCAGAGATTTCATTTTCCATCTGGCACAAAATGAACCTGGAAACGCCCCAGCTGGATCAGTCAAAGAGCCTGCTGTGTGTCATGTCTGTAGGGGCCACTTTGGGGCTGGACTAAATGACCTGGGCCAGAGGTCAAAAGGTGGAATTTCATCAGGTATCAGAGGCCATGAAGGTCAGACATAAAAGCAAGCAGACTGGCTCATAAGGTTACAGTAATGTCAAGTGAGGTCTGATCATTTTGTTCATTTGACTGCTGGGCTGTAAGAGTGAGACAGGGTTATTAACAAGAGGGATGACCGTCATCTTTCAAGGAAAGGTTTCAAAATCTTGCCCAAGAAAAGATGGCTATCAGTGTCCCTAAATGACAGATGAAGAAAGTCAGGCATAGAGGAGAACGGTTAGGCTCAGAGCACAGGTGTAATTTGGGAAAAACAACAACTGAATTTCACCCCCCCTCAGCCATGTTCTGGCTCTTAAACATATTATTCCAGTCTGCTGGGTCTGCTTTCTAAAGGATTGCCATTCTTTCTCAGGAGCCTCGGTGATCAAGTGAGAAACATTATTCAATATATGTCTGAAGTCCCACCTATCTCATTAACTTATTTTTTGTTTTGAACAGAAAAAGGGATAAACATAGGCTTTACTATTTGTTTTGTTTTTTACATGTATTGAAATATGTAGATTAATAGTCAAAACAACTAAAAAAAATGAGCAGAAATGATTGCTGCTTCCACCCTGTGTAAGAAGTATATTAATATATACATGCACTCTAAAGTTATATGGCTTCTCACACTCCCATGAATAATTCAAAGGGTAACTAAGAGTTCATGAGCTGATGGATTATAGTTCTACAGAGGAACGTAGTATGTGTGAGTGAGTGTATGTGTGTGTGTGGGGGGGAAGAGAGGTGGGGGAGAGAGAGAGAAGAAGTCACTGGTCTTCAGCCCAGGTGAAGAAGCTGGGTTCTGACATCAATAAAAGAACACAGCAATAAAAGGTAGATGAACTTGCCAACAGAGTGAAGGCAAACAGGCAAAAAGCACAGTCCCTTCTTTCCTCTTTCATATAAGTGGGCTGCCACTGGGAAGAATCATATTTGAGGTGAGTTGTCCTACCACAAATAATCTGATGAAGAAAATCCCTCACATGGAGTGTCCAGTGTCTTTCCTTTCAATTTATTCCAGGTCCAGTCAAGTTTACCACTGAGACTGACCATCACAGCCGGGGGCTTATTTGAGGACAGATTAATCTTTTATACTTTCCAAAGAAACTTGCCAGAAACAAAATTACTTTTATCCAGGGATAGTCTGATGATTTAGGAATCAGGAAATTATCTGGACCTTCATTTAAAGCAACATTTATTGAGCAATTCTTCACTCTATTGCAGACACTAGGGAAGACTCTAAGCAAATCTAATGTAATGGTCTGAATATGAGATGTCACACATAAGCTCATGTTTTGAACATTTGGTCCCTGTCTACTGGACCATTTCTTATTTCCCCTGAAAAATCAAATTTAGGACTTGATTTTTTTTAAAAGAAATTCTAAATTTACATGGAAAAATTTCCATTATTATCATTTTTTATTGCTGCAAATATGATCGATGAAAATTTGCCTTAACGTCTGTTGTATTAAATAGTAAGCATGTGTTTTGATCTTGTCAGCTATTTTGATGTGCTCAGGTGGACTTGGCTAGACAGCTCTGGTATTGCCTGGGCTCCCTTACATACCTAAGATGTACGTATCTGTCCATAAGGACATCAGTCAAGGCAAGTGAGGTCTTTTGACTTCTCTGCCCTTGCCTTTTTTTCAGCAGGCAAGGCTGAACTTGCTCTCTTGGCTTTTACAGCAGAGCAAGAGACAACCAGAAGCAAGCAATGGCATGTTTGATTGTTGTCTGACAGACTGTTGTCTGTTTTCCCAGCTGTGCTTCTGCGTCTCTGCTGACACACATCTGCTCAGTTTTCAACTGAAGCTCAGATTCCTGGGACAGGAACACCAACTGTGAAGTCCTACAGCTGGCTGCTTTAAGAAAGAGTAAAGAACAGATTAAGAAGAACAAATCATGCAAATGCATTTTGGGCCTGGAGAGATGGCTCAGCAGTTAAGAACACGGGCAGCTCTTCCAGAGGTCCTGAATTCAATTCCCAGCAAACCCATGGTGGCTCACAGCCATCTCTAGTGGGATCTGATGCCCTCTTCTGGCGTAAAGTTGTACATGCAGATAGAGGAATCACATTCTTTAAATAAATATTTAAAAAATGCATTTCTTATAAACTGTACATTTAGAAATACCTGTAAGAAATTAAAAACTCAAAGAGGGGTTGCGTGCTAGGTATGATAGCAACGTGGTCAATTTGTCCAGGTGTTTTGTAACTATGATCTCCTGATTCAGGCCTGTGGGGAGAAAGGTAGTATAAAGGGAGAGGCTATAAGATTTGTTACCTTTTCTTTGGTTAAGCATTGAAATAGAGTTCATGATTCAACAGACCCCCAAATCAGGGAGGTGATGCACAGCATTTGAGAAGCCAAGGCAAGCATCAACAAAAGTTTGAGGCAAGCCAGGTCCACAAATAAGAACCAGGTTAGGCAGGGTGACATAAGGAGATCCTTTCTCAACACAAACAAGAATCAAAGGAGGTGGGTAACTCCTAAGAACCCTCTGCTGGAAGAAGGGAAGGACTTAATAGGCCAAGCCAATGGAAAGTCTGGCCTCCCAGAAAGAGACCTCACAGCCCAGGCTTTGTTTCTTTCTTTTCTATAAAGGCTAAGTGCCTCAGGACAAAGGGAGAGATAGTGGGACTTCCCCCATTTGGCTAAATTGTAGATGAATCCATTTTCTTTCGCCAACTCTGAGTCTTAATTTTCCTTAAACAGGAAAGAGAGGCACCGAATATCTGGAGCTAACTGCCTCTCTTGAGTGGATTAAAGAGCTGATGGCATCAGACTCTGTGACTCATGAATCTGCCCAATACTTTTCCTGCCCATCCCCAGCACAGAGTGGGAACCCCAAAGTGAGGAGACTGTGGTCCTTGATGAGGATCAGTGGCAGAAGTGCCCTATAAGTCCTGCTGTTTTCTCTAATGCCAAGTTGCTGTATTTAAGGAAAGCAGGGCCCAAATCTATCAATACCACAGGCAAGAATGAGACTGACAGCAAATTAATTGAGCAGGCTCATGTGGGAACAAAAGAGGCTTTTGTTGTTATTCTGAAGAAAGATGATATCTTTACTTGTAGTCTCCTCTCTTCTCTTTGCCTCTCCTGCCCTTTCCTCTCCTTCTCTCCTTTCCTCTCCCCTCCCCTCCTCTCTTTGCCCCTCCTCCTCTCCTCCTCTCTTCCTTTCCCTTTTCTTCTCCTCCAATCTCCAATGTGTGTGTGTGTGTGTGTGTGTGTTGGTTGGGACTGCCAGCTCCCAAATAACAACACAGAGACTTATTATTAATTGTAAAAGCTAAGTCAATAGCCTAGGTTTGTTTTTTTTTTTTTTAGCTAGCTCTTATAGCTTAAATCAACTCTTTTCTAGTAATCTGTGTGTTGCCCTGAGACACATTTACCTCAACTATGTACTTTCTATCCTGCTTGCTGTGTGTCTCATGGAGTCTCGCAATTCTACCCTTCTTCCAAGCATCCTCTCTGCCTTCAAAATCCTGCCTAGCTATTGGTCCTTCATCCTTTTATTAAACTAAACCTAGTGAAACATATTCATAGAGTACAAAAAGATTATTCCACAATATTTTCTCTTGTAAAGTAAATACTCTACCCTGAGCTATATTCCAGCCACCTTGGTTTATTTTTTTTTCCATTCATAATTTCACTGAGCTATCTGAGCTGCTCTTTAACTCTTCGGTAGTTCAGACTGGCCTTGAATCTGTAATCCTCCTGTATCAGTCAGTATCTGAAACTGAATGCCAAGCTCTCTATTTCATCCTACTGTAGCTAAGAGTAAAGACTTATACTTTGAAAGATTACTGTGACAGAGGTAGAAAAAAAAAACAGAAAGAAGCTGGTCAGACAATGCTATCAGCATTGACACAGAACTAAATCACAGTGAGGTTTGGTAACTGGGGGAAGTGAGAATATTTCTAATGGCCATAGGACCAGTATATTGAACTTAATATCAAAATTAAGAATTTGAAAACGAATGTTCCTTTTATCTAAAATATTTCTACTGGGCTAGGGGAAGTCTAACCAGTTAGTATTTGCCATGAAAGTGTAAGCTGGAGTCCTAGGACCCACGTAAACAGACAGCACCACATGTCTGAAATTCCAGCACTCCTTAGCAAGATGGAAGGGATAGAGAGTGGAACTTGCAAAGGTTCAAAGCCTGATCAGCCTGGTTTATACAGTATAGAAAAACAACGAATGGGTCATGTCTCAAACAAAGCAGAAGACCCTGACCTGCAAAGTTATTTTCTGACTTCCACACATGTGCTGTTGGAAGCACATGCCTATAACATAAATCTGCATGAATGCACATGAATGCACATCCACACCCACACAGACACACAATAAACACAAGCATGAGTGCATTGGCACATGCCTGTACACACACACACACACACACACACACCTCACTTATCCTTCTTTTAATTTGTTCAGGTCAAAGTTCACTAGTTAAAGTTACCATCTTGAGCTTACTGACTACTTCTTACACAAGTCTTTATGTCATTCAGTCCTCTCAGTCCTTCCAACAACTGGCCCGTTGGTCTGTTTCTTCATAACATATTTGTTTATCACTTTCCCTGGACTGTCTG
Organism: Bramus lutescens; assembly: GCA_001685075.1. Classification (NCBI taxonomy): domain Eukaryota; kingdom Metazoa; phylum Chordata; class Mammalia; order Rodentia; family Cricetidae; genus Bramus; species Bramus lutescens. The sequence continues at coordinate 208,830 of LOEQ01001516.1, read as the reverse complement.
ATGCTTGAGAAGAGAGCCCATGTTCAGTTAGTTCTGTGTTTACATCCAGTGCAGTTCTTGACTCTTAATCAGTATGTAAGAAATGAATGAAAAGGAAAAAATATGCAAGAAAGCATGTTTAGTGGAAAGACATATTAGCACCATGGGAAAAAGAATATACAAGACATATCAAACTCAAAAACTTCTTCACTGAGAAATTTTAGAAAATCCATTTTAAAGCAAGTCAGTCAACCTAAACTATATGTTTTAATGTCCCTATGCTGGGTATTCAACACACAAATGCTTCAGAACACATATACAACCACATTTTATGTTTTTATACATAAGGACCAGAGAATATCAATGTCATAGACTTATCAAACAAATTCAGGTCCTCCCCCAGGATAAGCTGCTTTTCCCAGAATTTTCAATTAGGAGGATGAAAGGGAAGATACACATTATATATACCCAGTCCAGAGTCAGCTGATGTAGAATCAAAGGCTTCACCAGGCTCTTTGCAAATGTTTAATATTTTCTGGAGCTAATTTATATTTGCACACATTCCTTCTAACTGCCTACATGCTGGCATTATGGGACCTTCTGGAATGCACGAAATGAATGCATTGTCATCTTGTTTGCTAATGAATGTATTTTGTTCTGGTTGTAACTTCAAAACATTAAAGGGTCTTTCTTCACTTCTCTTAATTGGATACAAGTTTAATAGGGGTGTTATCTTTTTAAATTCTTAGTAGGAATGAAAATTGCTTAAGTGAGGAAGCTTTCATGACTGCTTGTCAAGACAATACAAAAATGACATATGTTCTATAGCCCTGGATGAAGGGTTTAAATATGAGATTGTGAACCACATACTGACTGTTTTCAGCCAAGTGGATCTATTCTGTCAATACCTACTTTATAGTTCTGCAGGTATCAAATGCTAGCCTAAACACTATCATTCACAAGGCACCACACTCAACTGGAAAAGAAATGTCTTCTCATGGCAGAATCATAAATATCATTGTTTCATCATGGTACCATCAATAGAGAAATCAGAATGAGTTCGAGCTGCATGGAATCTGTGTCAATTATCTTAGTTCATTTGGGTTACAATGGTATTGTATTTAAGGAAAAATGAAGGCGTAAGTCACAAACAATCCCACACCAGTTTGGAATTATGATTAATTGAATGGTTATTTATTAAAAGGGGAAAAACTTACAGATCACCATCCCAGACAACAGCCCTCTGCACAATCAGGAAAGGAGCCTAGTCCCTGGAAGTGGAGCTGGAAGCAAGAGAGTGAGCAGAGGGCAGTTGCTGATTTTTTAAAGAGAGAGAGAGAGACCATGCCCCAGTGGGCTGGTATCTCAGTGGCTATTGGCTGAAGGAGCAGAAGAAGCTCCCACAACACCTCCCCCTTTTGTTTAAATAAGAAAGTTCTAAACCTACTACGAAATTATATACAATAAGTTCAAATATCCTATTCTAACTAGCTTAAGTCTTGTATAATAAATGACTTGGTCAGGTCATGAGAGGAAAGTAACTACATTTATACAGTCTTCAACCCCATCGAAGATCTGAGAAGGGAAATAATGTTACCTGAGTAATTAGGAAGT
>LOEQ01001516.1:164277-195065 GCA_001685075.1 Bramus lutescens | reverse complement strand
GAGAGAGAGAGAGAGAGAGAGAGAGAGAGAGAGAGAGAGAGAGAGAGATAATAATTTAGCTCCATTAAAAACAATGGCAGCACACAGCTTTAATTCCAGGAATCAGGAGGCAGAAACAGGCAGATCCCCTGTAGCCACACTGGCCTACAGATCTAGGACAGGTAAGACCACACAGAGAAACCCTGTGTCTGCCTCAAAAAGCACCCCAAAAATGTTTCTGTATATTTCATCTGAATGTATGTCTATATACCATATGTGTATCTGGTACCTAGGAAGGCTAGAGGAGGTTATGGGTCCTATGGAACTGAATTTACAGATGTTTGTAAAACACTGTGTGGTGCTAGGAGCCAAATTAGGTTCTCTGGAGGAGCAGCCAGTGTTCTTAAGTGCTTAGCCTTCTCTTCCATACCTTTAGCCCACTTTAGCATACAATAGACATTAATTCACTAGTGACTTCTTTGCCACATAGAGACAACATTGAGTCAGGAGGTATAACTCTCCAGGTTGTTAGCTTGACACCCTCTATGTGGATGAGTGGTTTGATTTCGTATAATTCCAAAGAGCCCACCTGAGGACCCACTGTATGTTTAACATTTCTGAGGATTTTAAGTTAACTCTTTATCCATTGTTTCTCACTACAATTACCTCTTAGATAAAAGTTCATTATTGCCCAGTCAGAACTGTGTGTGTGTTGTAAAATCTTTTGTGTGACAATCTAGTTTCCCTAAGAATTTTGCTATTGTGCCAGAAACAATTGAAAACTTCAATATGTATTATATATGAATTAAAATTTTACATTGGTGAGAGTTAACCATTACTATGTGAAAATACTGGAACTTGAATAACTTTGTAATGACAATTTACTTCAATCTCAGGTTGAGAACTCACTGTAATAATTGTTCTAATAGGGATCTAATTAATGTTTTTCTACATTTCTATTTCACTTCTTTGTGGATTGTGTAAATATTGTAATGTTTGTGTGCTAAGCCTTAATCCAACCAACAAATTCTCAATTACCAATGTTAAATTTAGTGCACATATTTATACAAAGAGAAGAAAGAAAATTTAGAGATATACATACACACATACATACATATGTACAAATGTATATAGTTACATGGGATCAAAATAGAAGAATCTATAAATTTGAATATGTGAAAAACTTGTTTACAGTGGAAGTTGACAAAGAAAAAAAGAACATAAGAGGCTGATTGTCATGTTTGACAGCACAAGGAGTTAAAAATCCAGTGCTGACAAGCATCCTTCATACAAAGAAACAAACCAGCTACCTTTAATCAATAACATTATCTGGCTAGTTCCACTCAGTCCAGCAAAGACAAATGCTTCCAACATCATCTTGACATCAGTAGCAAAATTAACAAAAAAGCAGAATACATATTGTTGGGTTTTCAGCATTACATCAATTAAAACCCAGCCTTTCAGAAATAAAAATCTTTAAAGAAAGTTTTTGGTTTCCATCAAATTAGCATAAAAGGACTTTCTATCAAGAAGGACACTTGAAACTAAGTTGAAACTTGAGACAAATATTTCCTCTATCCTTACTATGCGCTGAAAGTCTCTTGTGTGGAGGAATTTCTGGAAGTTTCTATGATTTGTTTTTCTTTTGTCTTGCAATTACAAGTCATCCTTCTTAATGGTGGAAACATAGAAGTAACTGAAATAATGCAAAACAACACTAATCTCTACATAGGCATTTTTGACACATTCATTTTTCAATGTGAACATTATGTCCTGTCAGTGTGTAGAAAGTACATCTGTACTCTTAGTTTAAAGAAACAGAACTCAAATTTTCTCACAATAACTCGAGAGCCCTGGTTGTCTGTAAAGTTCTGTTCTTAGGACCTAAGAAATTCATATCATTATTTTAGACCCAATTTCCTCAGAAAAACTTTGGCCCTGAACCAAACCATTCACATTAGCTGCAAAGAAATTATTTTTGTTAAATACAGTAAAATATATTTAGAAACTTTACTATAAATTTTGCCCTAAAGTATTGTGAAATCTCTGATCTGAATTCATGATGCTCCAATGATATCTTATATATGAAAGTGTTATACTGAACAGAGAACCACATGCACTTCCTGTTCAGGGACTCAAAGTTTCTGCTGCCACAGAGGAGTAAACAGACGCTAGGAAGTCAGTGGAGGCAGTCATGGACCTCACAGGCCTACTCCATTCCTGCAGGCTGGCATATCACCCAGGCCAAAATATTTTGGCAGAATCTCACACATGGCAATTGTATTGATAGAAAAGATGGCATCCAACATTTTTTAGGTTCTTTCTATAGGTCAGGACCCACACAAAGGATCTTTCCTTTGGACTCATTTAGTCCGCCAAGCAATCTCAGAAAACAATAAATGTTTTATAATTGAAGAAAATATAATGCTTTGAATTCAATCTGAATCCTAGCTAATTTAATAAGAAATTTCATTGCTCACAGAATTTACAGTAGGGATTATTGAGGCTTGGGGAGGATCGATGACAGTCAAACACAGGCAAGATGCCATCACCTTAAGGGAGCTGACTAGCTTTGGGATGTCCACCCACAAAATTTCTAGGTGTTATATATGCCAGAAATACCTGACATCGAGCTCTGTATCATTTCTTCAAGTATCAGACCTGATCGGGCACATTCAGGGTGGTATGGCTGTAGACTTCTTCAAGTATCTGAATCCTGGGCAGGAGTCATGGCCGAAGCTAGTGGGCCACTTTCCTGAAATACTCAACACAGGGGCAGACAATAGGAGAAACCCAGATTAAACAAGATGGAAGATGAGAACTGACAGCAGATTCTGTCTACTGACCTCCGCACACCCCGGGTGGCATATGAATAACCTTGCACAGAAGCACATCTGAAAGATCCTGGGTAAACCAAGGGAAAGCTATCATTATGCAATCAGAGTGCTCACCTTTGTGTATTGGAAATATAATACGTGAAGAAAAATATGCATAGTAAAGATACAACAACATTAAGATTCAGGTAAAGTCCTAAGGAAGCTTGGAGAAAACAAGATCTTAATTCCAAACAGGGTTTCCATTTCAATTTTTAAATTAAAGTCAAACTCCATACTGTCTTGTGAATTGATATTTGCTCTCCAATGGCAGCCATCTGGGTCTGGGTTATGCATTAACTTGCAGTGATAAAGCACCAGAAATGATGGATCTGGGGAGGTGGGAAAAATCACATAAATTCTCAGAGTCTTAAAAACAATTCTCAAGGGTGACATCTTGTCCTACAAATCCGATATTATAACTTCACACTACCATTTTATGGCATGTAAATCTTAGGAACTATAAGAAGAGGTTATAAATTGCTTGATCCCCTAAGACAATCAGGTGTCCTTGGGCAGATCTTTCCATGTCTCAGTGTCTCAACTGTAACATAAGAGGGTTAAAGCTCAGAATGGCTGATCATTTCAAGGTTTAATATCATGAGACTCCAAGACTTCACACTTGGGCCATTTTTCATGTGACCAATTTTCATTCCATGAATAAATGTTGTCAGGTTTCCTGTTCCACATAAGGGAACTCTACAGAAGTAATTAGATCCCCATGGAAAAGCATTGGCCTATATATGTCCCACACCTCATAAATAGTCTACGGTGAGCATTTGTGCATCCTATGCAAAGTAATAAAAAACTGAAATCTCCTGGTTTGCTGAAAACAATGTCTTTCTTATTATAGATACAGAGATTATGCTCATTTGCAAGTTGTTGACACAGAATACACAACCTTGTCTTAAGAGTACACCAGTTCTTGATGAAAATAGCTCTTGTATGACAAAACTGAATGGGTACCTACACAGCATTCCAGTCACATATATTTTAACAAGGGCAGATGTAATAAGAAATGTAAGGCCCTACTCTGTATATGTGACAATCTATTCACCATCTTCACTAAATTCTCAAGTTAAATGAAAATCCTAAGTACTCTATAGTTATTATTTGTTGCCTAATGGATATAGAAACCATCGCAAAAGTCAAATCACATGCCAATTTGAAGATATGACAAAACAATAAACAGCACACAGTGTGGCTCTGACTTACCAGTAACTCTGACTAGCACACATATATTTTATTTTCTATGCCAGGTACTGTCTCATTCCCTTACACTGTAAACACTAGAAGGAGGAATCATGCCTGATTTACCCTCTATCCATCAGGATGTGTCTAACTCTAGATGTTCTCACACAGTAGGTATGTGATAACCATTTCCTGGGTTCATTGGCCACAGGTGTGCCTAAGTGACAGAGAACCCATGAATCCCTAGATGAAGGCCCAATCTAACTACACAATTCTCCTTAGTACACTCTTCGAAGTTTCCTGATTCATTATATTTGTCTTTGAGATATGTGATGCTTTTGAAATCAGCGTTCTATTTACGTTTTGCTAGTTTTTGCAGACATTGCCTGTGAGAAATGGCAGCCTCAAAGACTTGGATGTTTCTTCTGTTTAACTCTAAATAGGAGGCTGATAGCCACCAGAAGAGCTTTGGTTGGACGAATGCCAGTGATCCCCATACTGTTCCTCTGTCTTGTCTGATCAATTGATACAATGTCATTCTGTTTCCCTTGTCCTCTTTCTAGTGATACAGAAAACACACCTTTCATTAAAAGGAAGTGAAAGTACAACAAAGTAATTTTAACTTTCAACAGCTTAATTAAACATTTTTACATTGTTAAATACATAGCGTAAGCACTCCTTGGTGGTTTGGTATGATGGTTAAGAAATTCTGAACCATATTTTGAACCTTTCCTGCTCTCTGCGTTGATAGTAACTTACGATGAAAGAAAAAGCACAACAGCACATGTTCCTTTTACATTGTATTACACATCCCACAAATACATCTGAAAATCTCATCACACTTTCTCAGGGGACAGAAAATAAGCATCATATATTCACTCTGATTCCTCTACACTGTAATGAAGTTGCTCTTCTTCTTCTTCTAAATTAGTCAGTTTACCCATGCTCCCCAGGGTCTCCAGGCAAGTATTTCATGGAGAACTGCTTTTTATTTCTCTCAGGTCTCAAAATGATCGGATCACTGGTTGAGAACATTATTGGCAGTGAAGTTAGAGAGTCTGGCTTCATAACCAACTGAGTAATGACTCTCTCTTGCTTTATCTGTGTAATGAGAAAAGAGGAAGAAATGCCACTGGGAGCATTTGAGCAGTATAAGAACAATAAGATAATAAATGCTTCTCTTTTCCACAACTATAGGACAATTAGCTAATATGGGAGAGGGAGACCTGCCTGAGAACTTAATTTAGAGAAGGTTTATAAGGGTCATGCTGTAAAGTTCCAGACAATTCCATGTGGATTGGTGCAGAGATCTCGGTAGATGTCTTTTCTTCAGGAAAATGTCTTAAGAAGCATTTCCATAGGGGTTTGGGGGCTTGGGGGTCGAGGGTTTATTTCTGCAAAACAAATGGATGTCTTCCAAACTTTCAGGTGACAGTATTTTAGCTCTCTGTTTCTTTTCTGAACTTCTTGATTTAAGTAACCTCATTAGTCTTGATAATGAGTATGTATTACCAGGGCTTCTCTCAGTCAGACTGGAGTGGCCTTAAAAACAACAGGAACAAACCATACACATGAGGTAAGTTAGACAGAGGAGAAACAAAAGACAAGCTGCTTAGTACCTGTAATCTGATTCAAACCCAGATCTGTACTCTCCTAAGAAATCAAGTAACCACTCAGGGGAATAACATGATACATTGTAATCACCATCCCAGGCTCTGATGTCCTTTCTCACTAATAATCCTTTGAATCTTTATTTCTTTTTGTTTTTTTTGATATTTAGTTTTAATTATGTAAATGTATGTGCATGTGAGTATGTGCATGTGAGTGTCAGGACTGTGGAGGCCAGAGGTTTTGGATTTCGGGGAGCATAGCTATAAGCAATTATAAATAACCTGAAAGAGGTGACATGAAGGGAACTTGGATTCTCTGCAAGAGCAATATTGATGTTCTTTTAACCAGCGAATCATCTCTTCAGCTGCCTTGCTTCTTTACTATGGCATCTTCCTGGCATTTGCCTTGGAACAATATCTCCTCTCCTTTCCATGTGACTGATGCCAAGACACATCTGAAAACCTCACATAAAACAGAATATTGAAATAAACCCAAATTTGCAAAAACCTCAGCCCATTTCTAGAATACCCTGCATCTTTCTTTCTCCCCCATGCTACAACTCATGAGCAATTGCCCATTCTATCAAAATGTTTCAATAAAACAATTCCAAATTCCAACAATATGGCTTTCTTGACCCCTTAAGACATCCTTACTTTATTTTGACTGTGTATTTTTGGTTATATAAATGTCCAACCTATTTCTTTATTTTATTATTTATTATTTCCTATTACTTTATTTCATTTCAAATTCCTATTCGACAGTGATGGGGACCTAGTCTATCTCTGAAGCCTCCCTACCCTTTTCCACAGTGAACTTCAGAGATATAGCCCCAAACATAGCATAATGGGCATATGTCCCTTTAGTCGGTAATAGGGTGTGAATAGCTAAAGCACTCTCCAACTAAAACTATTCATAGAATGCCACTGAATAAACAAATAGATAAGAAGAACTTCTGAAATGGCATATATTGTAGTAAGAAGCCACTTGTTCATTTCCTGGCCACCCAGACTCCTGAAATAACCACACAGAAATTGTATTAATTAAATCACTGCATGGCCTATTAGCTCTAACTTCTTATTGGTTAGCTTTTATCTCTTAATTTAACTCATTTCCATCATTTCATATTTTACCGTGAGGCTCGTGGCCTACCGGCAATGTTCCAGCCTATCTGTCTCCGGAGGTGGCTCCATGGCTTCTATCAACCCCGCCTCCTTTTCCCAGCATTCAGTTTAGTTTTCCCCACCTAGCTCTATTTTTGTTGCCCTATCCCAGGCCAAGACAGTTTCTTTATTAACCAATGGTATGTACAGCATAATGATGGGAATCCCACATCAATATTCTTATAGAAGCTTAAAAAATATGGTCAAAAAGAGAATTCTAAGTTCATCCCAAGATTGAGAGTAGGCAATCATTTACAAAGGACTATTATAAAAACAACTCAAGAGAGTAAGGAGAAGCTAATATATTCCAAGTACTTAGGACTATAAAAGATTCAAGTTCAGAATCATATAAACAGATTAAATATAGTGTTAGTAATAGGCAGAAATAAGTATGCCAGTCCTCAGGAAAATACATCATATTTCTGAAAACTATAATATACATATGTGCACATACACACATGACAGACTAGTGAGCTGGCTTAGTGGGTAAAGTGCTTGCTGTAAGTTCATGTAGACCCAGACAGGATGGCTAGAACCTATGCAAAGGTAGAAGCAGACAACAGACTACCAAGTTAAACTCTGAAATCCACACCTGCCCTCTTCTCAATTAAGAACACATCCACAAACATAGCTTGAGTGAAAATTGTTTTCCTTAGGCGGGACATTTCCACACTTAATCCCTACTAGGTGGCACTCCTTGAGGAGGTTTAGGAGGTTGTGCTTTGAGCTCTTCAAGCCTTTCCCTCATCCATATTTTTCTCTCAGTTTCCTGTTGTGATCACCCAGCTTCCTGCTCCTGCAGCCATGCCTTTGGCTTGCTGCCATGCTTTTCCAACAGGAGGGATTCTTATCTCCCTAAAATGTTAGGCTCAAATAAATTCTTCCTACTCTAAATTACCTCAGCTGTGGTATTTTGTCACAGCAACATAAAAGAAACATACAAAAGAATAATGAATAAGAATTTGCAATAATGTTAATTAAATGACTTCTTGATCATTTGTGCATCTCCGTTGAGAGAGTGTCTATTCAAGTCCTTTATGCACTGTAAATTTTTTTTGCTACGTAGTTGCAATCAGCTCCTTATATATTTAGGGTGCAATCTCTTATAGTTTTGTGATGTTATAAATATATGTATATCAATAATGTATGTGCTTTAAATATATGCATATGTGTACACCAATTATACATTAATTGTATATGTGTATATGAAATATGTATTTAGTCTTATTTTAATTTTTCTGATGTGTAACTCCTAAAACATTAATTTCGTGTAAGATACAAAGAGTGTTTTCAGATCTATGTCATTATACTTTTTCTTATTCTCTTTCCACTTCCATTCCTGTTCTGTTCTCTGCCCTTCTGGCTGCCTCCCCCAATTTGTCTCCCTTCTGCCTTCATGGCAGGTATCCTATTACCCTCCCCTCTTTCCACTTCCTCTTAGACTTCATCTTCTTGGTGCAAAACCTGTCCCCCTCTTTGAAGTGCATATATCCAACACAAGAAGGAATTATGGCAAGAGATAGCATGCAGCTGACAGTACCTCCAAGCAGAGGGAACCAGCTGGTTGTACTTTATTATATTTGAAATGGGGAGAGGGAGGCTAGAAGTATATGTAACACAGGTATATTATTTATTTTTCTTATGATATAAATGATTTTCCATTATAAAGCTATGACAAATACAAAATTATGAAAATGCAAAGTGAAAAGTAAAAGAAGTGTGAGCTGAGATTGAATTTCAAGACATAGAACACTCTGATGAGATTGTGTGGCTAAAACTGGAATTCAAATCCCCTGAATAAACTGTAGAATGCCTTAATCTATGAGAGACTTGCTCACTAACCCGAAGAACATCAATGTTCCCTTGAATGTGGAGAAAAGGTTCTTATTTGTAGCTGTTGTCCCACTTGATCTGAGACATAAGGAAAATAGTGAGCTCTTTCATCCAAAGAGAACCAAGACTGAGAAATGGAGTGACTTTGCAAAGGTCACAGGGATTCCAAAGTCCTGGCTGGGAACAGCTTGTGGGATTTTTGTTGGACTTTACTGTGCCCACTAATCACTCTGTTTCTCCTTATTAATAAACAAAGGCTTTTAGGCTCCCCTAATGATGACTAATAACTCAAACACTGGACTTAAAAAAAAAAAAAACCTTTAAAATCCTTTTCTTGAGTGTTTTGTTGAAATAATGCTACGCTAAATGATTTTATGTCTCTCCTTGTGTTATCAGCATACTCAATTAAGCTAAGCAATTACTGAACTCTGTCTGTTCTAGGTGTGATATTTGTTACAAAATTCTTTGTAAATAATGATTTTTAAGTGGAAAAAATTATCGCTTACTCCCTTTAAAATTAAAAAAAAAATTCCGTGGAAAATAATCATTGTTGTTCTGTATCTCCTCAGGCTTCATGGTGAGATGAAGCTTTATGACTTTTCACTTTATAATAGTGGTGAATTATGATATTAAATATCAATTTTCATTATAAAAAGTGTGTAGATGTTAGATCAGCTCTGCAGAGTGACTGACAGCTGTGTAGGGCAGGTGGCAGCCTGATGGACCAGCTTCCTTAATGAGCAATGGGAATGTCAACTAAACTTTCCCATAGGACAAAGAATTATTCTACTTTACTGTTTAAAACTCACAAAACAGCATTATATTGTATGTAGTTTACATTGATAAGAGGATTTATTTTGTTACATGTATTTCTAATTGTCATTCATCCATATGCACAAATAAGCTGAGCTCCATTTCATTGTGAAGAATTGCTCTAGTTTCCTCTTTTGCTATATGTTTTAGAAAGCAAGCCTGCAAAACTCCACTACTGTCCACAAAATCACTCCAGTGTCTTGTGCAAAGAAGCCCTAACAGCTGGGGAGAGACACTGAAGACCCACACCTACACCTCTGGGCCTCTGAGCAGGAAGGCCTAGACTTTCCTTTCATTAGAGAAATTCTTTAGATACCTGGTGTTTTGAATTAATTTTCCAGTGCTTGGTATTTATTTGTTTTCAATAGAAAAATGTTTTAAATGACTTAGATTCTTGATTATGGTAAAGAGATAGCCATACACTAATACCCAGGAAATGCATGGGTCCAAGAAGTTTCCTTCAGCCACAGAACTCCATGAACTCTACATCAGGAAGGAAGGGCCACCACGATAGAATAGTAGCTTTTCAGTGAGAAGCAGGAAGTATTCCATGTGTGACTTTTGTAATCTGTTCCATCTCCTCTTGTCTCAATTAGAAGAAAGCTCCAGAAACCTTAGATCTTTCCAGAGCCTAACCATCACTCCAAAACTCCTCTCTGTATTCAACTGCTCTCACACAACAGACTCAGACTCCCACTGATTCATAGATATTTCCTGCAATCCTACCTTCTCTATTCAAATATTTTTTGGATATGAATGCAAGAAGATCAAGAAATATCGCATTATAATTATTTGAAATTTGTCATAGTTATTAAAACTTTATGATAGATACTCTGTTTCATTAAATGGTTGAGGCTCATAATACATGTTTTGGATATGTAATGAATATTATATTTTCTTTTAAACATCTGATAATTGTTCTGAATCTCCTTTATTTGTTAGAATACATGATTTCCCTATATAATATTCAATTCTTGAAGGTGATACATATCAACTTCTTTTTCCTTTCATTTTTTTTAATTCTTCATTGAATCTTTGGGGGTTTCACATCATGCACCCAATTATGTTCACCTCTCAGCTCCCCCATATTTTTTCCTCATTTCTACTGCACCACCCATGAAAGAAAACTAAACAAGATAAATAAACAAGCAAACAAATCAGGAACTAAAAACGCCCAATAAACCAAAACAGAACAAAACCACTCCAGAAACAGAAAAATCTCTGCATCTCCTTCTGTTCTGTCTTTCTGACAATACTTCATCCATCCTGGTAGCTATCAACTGTTATTTAATCCCCAAGTAGAGGAGTTAAAGTTGGATCTCAAGATGAATAAGGGAATGGATGTCCAAAGTACACAAATTAATTTTAACATTTTGATTTTGGAATCTTATATACCTCAGGTTAAAGAGTACAGAAACGCTTTATCGTGGAACTCATTAACCATGTCCAGAAGAATCCAGACTAAGAAAATGAGCATGAACACACTATTGGCAGGTGCTGAATTTCCACACCCGTTCCAAGGATAAGAACTATTAAGCCGTTCTGTGAGGAGGACAAAAAGATAAGAGACTACATAAAACCCCTCTTGTATCCATTTTGGATGAAGTCATCATCCAAACCCAAGTGAAATGCGGCTAAAGGGGCCTCTGGTATGATTTGGCTGCCAGTGGTATTGAATAATGTCTAGACCCCATGTGGTTTTCTGTACTATACAATTCAACACATATAAAAGAGCTAAGCAAACCTTCCATAATCCATATGATCATACTGAAACTTTGGATAGAATCTAGATCGTGTTCTCATGTATTCACAGAGTTAACAAGATATAAACTAACTTTTCCTTAGTATAGCTGTTAATGTAACAATATTGAAAAAATAACATATGGCCCCAGCAATGCTTATTTCCAAGTTAAATGTTATTAGTCTTTTTGACCCTTTGTGTAGATTAATTAGATACTACTGGGAGATTGAATTTTAGACTTGACAACATGGGAATCACTCTCATAAAGAGAGGCTTGAGATCAGTGAGGTAATGATCGAATCCAAATCAACAAGGGACTAGCTTGGAGACACTTTTCTCCTGTGGCTTTTTCAAATATATTGCAACACCTTAATTTTTACTTTACCATAATTTCCTTATTATAATTCTCATCTTAAAATGTAGTAAATTATATATATTTGTGATATATATATATACTAATACAGCTATTTTTTAACAGATAATCCAATTTTCTTCTTATAAGAAGTATATAAAACATGAAATGAGTTCCTTCCACAGTTTTCTAAAATACCTTACACTGGAGATATCTAAAGGACTCCCAGAATCCCCCTTCGCATCGGCAGGACTTTTCATAGGTAATAAAGAGAATGCATGGGAAGGGGAATGGTTTGAACATCATTAGAACACAAGATGAAAGTTACTGGCACTTGGATACAAAAGAGAGCTGATCCCCAGTCTAAAGGCCTGGTGGTGTGGTGTGCTGATTCACTCCTCCAGTTTATGTTCCATGATGTAATGAAGTAAATGAAGTTAGGGCACCTCACTAGAACAAAGACTCTTCTTTGAATTAGCAGTGGGTCTTCTAGGCTCATGGACAGTGTCTGAAAAGGAGAGGCATAGATGCCTGGAGACATCTATCATGAAAAGTAGATGGATGCGCAATAACTAAACAAGCTACCAAAGAAATATAGATAGTAAGAATTATTCTGAGAATGTGTGAGCCTAAAATAAAGAACACCTGATGTTCTGTGCAGCCCAGTCCTGGAACAGCACTCAGCCATATCATCCCATGATGAAAGACTGAGCACCGAAGAAATACATTAAATTATCATAAAATTATAATTATTAATCAATATTTTTCAACTTATTACCAATTTGTTTGTCTGGTTGCATAGAGAATGTCTTTAATGTGAGCTTATTTCCTTCAGGGGGAAGATAATACAATTAAAATTGAGGGCTGAAATATAGTTGCTTCATTGCCACAGTAGTGGTGATGGTCTTGCATATGAATGTCCCTCAGTTTCAGCACAGGGAATAGAAAACAATTAAGGGTAGATAATTCTGAAAAGGATACTTTAGGGCAAACAAATCTTGCTTTTTGAGCTGTTGTACACACAAACAAATTGGCTGTCTTAGAGTCACACTCTACTAAGAACTGCAGAGCAATTCACTGACCTGTAAGAGCATCAGACACTGGAGCGACAGCTTACGTGAAGAAATCATGCCATTTTAGGGAGAAGAAAGTCTGCTCAAACCTTCCTTTGAAGATAGACACACAGCAAAGAAATGATCTCTAAACAAGATTCACAGTTTTGTTTCCGTTGCTTCCCCTGTGGTGCTTTGGCAAAAGGGAAGTCAGACATCGTTCAAACTTCTGAGGGGAGAGGCCAGGGAGCAGTCGCTCATCATCATTTCGTCCATCCCTAGCCCCATTTCCACTGAGAAAGGAGCCCTGTGAGGATGGGCAGTACCTGGGGCCCGGAAAAGGTAACAGCAGCGGCTGGAACATCGTGTTTCTACTGCACACTAATACTGTAACTTCTGCAGTAAGAAAGATCCAGGGCCTTAAGAAGGCTTAAGCTGGTAGACTGGTGTGACTGGGTAGCAAAGGGATGACCGATATTAGTGCTACATCGCTTAGCAATTTCCCTAAATCAGCGCCCGTGCCAAGACTTAAAGGATGCTTAGGAAACAAACAGGCCTATATTCTGAAATTAACTAAAAGCAGGTGGATTCACCGTCCCAATGTTAGTTTCTGTACGAGAGTTGGGGCCTGGAATAAATTCATCGGGTAGAAATGAAAACTTTTTCCTAGATCACACTGTCCTTTGCCCAGTCTCCTTTAAATGATCTTTCATTATAAATTCATTACCCTTTCTACCAATTTCTATTACTGACCCAAGAGATGCATGAAAAATTGACATTCTTAAAAGGTGCAAATCCATTAATGTGAAATTTAATTCAAGAAATGTCAAACTTCCATATTAACAATTTTCCAAGGTTGACCTGTTTGTCATTTTGTTTTTACACATTTGCTCCTCTAAAAACTGCAAACTAATTTTCCTATCCCTGAGTAATAACACCACAGTCATAGCTGAAAATTTAGTTTTGTAGTGTGAAAAACCCCTTGTCACACATCTAGCATTTGATAATGTAAACATTATTACATTCATTCAAGTTTCCTGTTAAAATCACTGCTGAAACAGGCTTGATGTGTTCTGTCAGTTACACTCACATAAAAGTACAAGTAACAGTCAAATTGAATAAAATAGAAACATATTCCAAAATATTAAATGATGACTTATCTTTTAAGATGTTAATGGTCATGGGAGACAGAGAAATTGTTCAGAAGTGTTGATTTTGCAGAGATCCTTCGTTTGGTTTTAAGTACTCGTATTGGTGGCTCATAACCATCCGTAACTCCATTTCCTGGCAACATAACACTTTATTCTGCTCCCTGTGGACACCAGATATGTGTGTGTATGTGTGTGTATGTGTAAACATACATATATGCATGTAGTCACATTTATACATAAAAATAAGTATCAATAAATATCTTAAAACTGACTGTTTTGTTTCAATAAGAAAAGATTGTTCTATGGGATAAAATAATTAGATAATTTTTGATCTGATGCTTAAAATATTGTATACTCTAAGAAGTTATAAAAGAAATTTATAGTTGTCCACAGTGTTTATAATCATGACACTTGTCTATAAACATGTAAAAATAAGAAAGTCTATAATGCATGATTTTGTCGGTTTTCCTTCCTTATGTCCTGACTCCTACTTAAATCCCAGGTATACTTCAGCCACCAGTAACAGATTCAAACTCTGATGAAGACCAGTATCTCTTCTTCAAATACAGGTCCATAGATATGACGTATTTCTCAACATTATTATGTATGTGAGGAATGACTAAAATAACTATAATGAATTCTTCAGAGTAGTGTGAAAATGAATATAGCAACTTTTGCACATACTGGCTGGTTCACTATTTTTTCATTTTAATTTTACTTTTTTGCCTACCTGTGTGCCTGTGAATCACTTGCATGTCTAGTAGCCATGGAGGCCAGAAGAGGGCATTGGTTCCCTAGAAACTGAAGTCACAGACAGCTGTGAGCTGTTATGTGGATGCTGGAAATTGAAACTGTGTCCTCTGGAACAGCAATCAACTCTTGAGTCTCCTGTTTTATTATTTCTTAACTAACATTCATGAGAATTCATGTTACAGAATAACTGTTACTGTTGAGTAGAAGTGTCTATCTACATAGGATTTTGGATAATTGTATGTGGAAGGAAATGTGCTTATTTACCTAGTGATCAAAGAAAGTGAGCATGCATTGTGTGTGTGTTAGTGTTTGTGTATACTTATTTTTAATCTAAACTTATTACATGCCTGGTATTGGGGTAACTTTTGAAAAGAAAGAAGTCTGTTGATACTTGTCTATACTGTCAATAATCTTCTACAAATACTGCCCCAATTCTATTTATTGATACCAATCAGGAGTTCTAGCTTTTATGTATTCTTACCTGCTACTTCAGGACCTGAAAATTAGCATCTGGTTATAGTGACATGACTCAGCTGGTAAAGTACTTGCCACCAAGGCTGACAACCTGAGTTTAGTTACTGAGACTTACATGGTAAGGGGAACTGATACCTAAAAGTTGTCCTGTGACCTCTAGCACTTGCTGAGGTGTATACACACACACACACACACACACACACACACACACCCCAAATAAACAAAATAAAATATAAATTCAAAGATTATAAGTGTCTAATTAAAACTCAAATCGCAGCATCTGCTTAACTTACTTCATGCAGACTGCTAGCCATGTTGAACACAATGTGATAACCTTATTAGCATTTCCTAGTTTGTAAATTTTTCATCTGATCATTTTCCTAAAGTCTATCTTCTTTTTTACCTTTATTTATAAGCCTTCAGTACATATTATGAATATTAACTATTTTGCACGAGGTGTGTTCTAAAAAATATTTCCATTTGCCTTGTGGCATCCTTCTTTCAACATGGATTGCTGCAACTCTCGATTCTGGTATTTGTAATTTCAAAGAACATCTTTAATTTCAGAAAGCCATGCCATTTGAGTTTTAGCAGCGATTACAGTGGATATCTTCTGTACAACACGTCACTCATCCTTGTGTGATCCAGACTAGACATTCTTCAGAGTCAAAGCATCTTAGTTCAGAAGAGCGTTTAATGTGGCTTAGAACTCAAGACTTATGAAATAAGGCAGTTTGAATGAAAATTGTAAAGTGTGAGAAGGAAAGCAAAAATAGCAATGTTTTCTGCATCGGTGATATTCTTTCTTTTACTTCAAAAATGATCTTTTTCATTTTACATACCAATCCCAGTTCTCCATTTCTCTCCTCCTTCCACTCCCCCCATCTTCCCCCTCTCCACTCCCCCATCTAGTCCTTAGAGAGGAAGGCCTCCCAGGGACTGTCAACAAAGACTGCCATATCAAGTTGAGGAAGGACCAAGGCCCTATCTCCTGTATCCAGGCTTAGCAAGGTATCCCTCCACTGGTAATGGCCTCCACAAAGCCATTTCATGCACTAGGGTTAAATTCTGGCCCCACTGCCAGTGGCCCTACAATCTGACCAAGCCACATAACTGTCACCCATATTCAGAGGGCCTCATTCAGTCCTGCGCAGGTTCCTCAGCTGTCAGTCCACAGGTAGTGAGCTGCCACTAACTTGGGCCAGCTGTTTCGGTGGGTTTCCCCATCATGATCATGACCCTTTTGTTCATATAATCCCTCCTCCCTCTCTTTGACTGGACTCTGTGAGATTGGCCCAGTGCTCAGCTGTGGATCTCTGCATCTCCTTCCATCAGTTACCTGATGAAGGCTCTGTGATGACAATTAGGTCAGTCAACAATCTGATTACAGGGGAAGGCCAGGCCAGTTCAGGCATCCTCTCCACTATTGCTTGGAGTCTTAGCTGGGGGTCATCCTTGTGACCTAGCCCCATAATGGATCCCTTTATCAGGATATCTCTTTCCTTGCTCTCCCTCTCTGTACCTCTAGTCTTACTGATTAAAGATTACTTGGGATCTAAGTCACCTCGCAAATAAGCAAAGCAGTGTGTTTTTGTTCTGTGTGGTCAAATGGAAGGCACATAACTCCTGGAGTTAGAGACTTTTCTTAGAACTCAGTTTGAGTGCCCATATGCAGTTTGGTGGTGGGGACTGTTGAAGGCATATTTCCTCAGTTTGTTGATTAACATGTTTTTACTTCATGTGCTTGAGAACTTAATATTTTGAATGTGATGATGCAGCTTTAGCTTTGAGACTAGTGTTCTTTAGGTTCTATGTACAACTCTGTCCTTCATTCTTATAGCCTGCTTCAATCTGTTTCTCCATGTGTCCTATATAAGTGGAAAACTGAGGGGAAATGGACTGTTTATGCAGATGTATGATTCTTTTGAAAAATATGTATCATGTTTTAATTAAAATATAATTGCATCACTTTCCCCCTCCCTGACCTCCCCCCAATCTCTTCCCTTTCTCTCTCTCAACTCTTCCCATGTGCTACTTCCCTTACTCTCAAACTGATAGCTCGCTTTGGATTATTGTTGTTACATATATATGAATAAGTATATGAACACAACCTGTTGCAGACATTTAATGTGGCTTGTGTGTATGGGATCTCAGAGTTGAGCACTTTTCATTGCAAAATAATTAAATAGGAAATAGCTCCCTGAAATAAGTTATGGGGTCCTCACTAGTGAGTACTGGAAAAGCAAGCTTCTAATATGTCAGACATCAAAAGATTTCAGAATAGTCTTTCCTTGGCATTTGTGAGTCTTTCATCTAGAGCAGGATATTGGGTCTAGATTGTGTTTGAGAATCACCAGGTGAGACATTTTTCTAAAGTATGATACAGAGGTCTGTCTCAATCCAATCAAACCAGAATATCTGAGGCCAATACGTAAGTCCCAGTAAGGTTCCAGAGCCCCTGATTTCAATGTGCGTCAGAACTGCAATGAATAAGCAGCCTCAGGGAAGTCCTGTTTATTTCTCAGACATTCCATCATTTAGAGTTCTGCTGAGAATAAAGGTTAAACCTGTCCCAGTTCTCTGACCCTTAGAGCAAAGGATGCTGAGTCATGGCTCTGGGGAGGGACCTAGCCTGGCTATCAAGGGAGGGGGCTTTGGGCTTTGATATGGAGGAAACTGTTTCCGATGAAGCAGATGTGGAACATCCCCAAGGGATGGAACAACAGGGGGGCCTAATAACTAATCATGGTATCATACTCCTCATTGCAGGCCCCATCCATGGCATTTGGAGTATTTCATAAATGATTTCTGGGGAATGCAGGAATGAGAATGAGTATGGTTCTAGCGTCTTATTCTGCAGTTCTAGGTCAAATTAAAGCATAGAGTAAACACCAGATTCATGCTTCAGAGAAGATAAGAAAATGATAAAATTTTGAATTAGATGAAAGAAATTCTTTTATAAGTTTAATATAACAAAAGCTTAAATGAATATACACTGAGAGAAATAATATTTGTCTATAAATGCTATGTCAATTTGTTGAGATTCTTCAAGTCTGTTGACTTCATAACTAAACCAGGAACATCTCAAGGGTAGAAATGTGAAGTGCCTAAAATGTTAGCTCTGACAGTCAAATGGCGCTGCTTTTTATACTTTAAAATGAGAAAAGGCTGCAAACGTAGCTCAGTGGCTGTTCTCACTTTTCTTTTAGAGGACCTGAATTCTATTCCCAGTACCCACTTCCAGGGTTGAGCCAGAAACCACTTCTAACTCCAGTTTCAAAGGATAGAGCATCCTATTCTGACTTCCTGAACTTCTGTACATACATGACAGGCATGAGCGTGCACACACACACACACACACACACATACACATGCACACACACATACATACGCACACACATACACACGCACACACACATACACACAGACACACACACTCACACATAATTAAAATCATGAAATAGATATTTCAAACTGAAAACCTTGCCAAAAGTAGGCCATGTTACCTTCAAAAGGTACCCCATATCCCTTTCTATTCTGCTAGGCACACTAGGCCAAAGACCCATTACTGCAATCTTAATTGCTTTTAATTTAGTAACCAGATGATGGTCGGTTCCCAAGGCAATGACAAGTGGAGAAACAACAGTGCTCACACGGAGAGTCTTCTGACTACAAGACTCTGTCAGGAAAGAAATCACAGTGACATCAGAAATGACACAGTCCATGAAGAACGAGAACCTTCTAATCATTGGGCTTCTCCCACACTGGGTGTCTTGCTGCACATCCTGTAGAAGAACTAAGATTCGAAGGTTCCCAGAACTCCTGAGAACAAAATGTAATGTTATATGCAAAACTGTTGCTTAAGTTGAAAATCTCCCCCAGCAGCATGAAGTCGAGGGTGGATTTAGCATCGAAAATTTAACTCTGATCCACATACAATAGGAATGCCAGTGTCCTTGGAGAAGAGAAAGAAGCATTAATCAATAAAACAAAAATAGAATCTTCTTAACAGGAAATGCCATCCCACTGACAGGATCTGAAGCTACACATTTCCCAGTTAAAACATGTACAAATTGCTGCCTGTGATCTATGTTTCTGTATACACACCTCAAGAAATAATCCTGCTGTGTGATTTTGAAAGCCAAGAAGGCTCACAATGTTGGTACTCCAAACAAAATTATAACAATGTGAACAATAACTACAGAAATCTCAAAGACTAACTTCAAGTAGTCAAAAGTAGAGCTATGGTCACTGGGCAAGAGTTCTTTCTCTGCAGACATCATGACCTGAGACTGAATCCCCAGTACCTATGTAATAGTGAGGTGTGGATGCCCCTGCTTGTGACCGTAGCATTAGAGAAGAGGCAGGCAATATCCATAGCTTGTTTGTCAGTGAGCATAGCCAAAACAATAAGGTTCAGGTTAGGAGATTTCATGTCTCAGGCAATAATGTGGACAATAGAAGAAGCCTGGTGTCTTTATCTGACATTTATAATGCATACACACATGAGTCATTATTCATCACAGGAATACAATGAATGTTTTAAGCTATAACTTGTTGGCTTGTCTACATTCTAAATCTGCACCTTTTTAGTTAGGCACTGGGAAGTGACTTAAAGTTCTTAATATATCCAAATGACTAATATAATAATTTCATAAAAATGGTGTCATGATAAAAAAAACAATTGTTTAGAGATCAAAATGAACTTGATTAACATTGAAAAGGGAATAAGGACATAACTCAGATTGTATGTAAATCACAATAAGCTGAAAACAGAGGTTGAATTTTACCATGTAAATCTACTATTTTACAATTCTTAAATATGCCATTTATACTATATCCTTCCTCAGTAGCCCAAGGCTGCTGCCAAAACACTTCACACAGATAATGAGAGGCCCAGGTCCTCAAGGAATTCACAGGGCATCTTTACAACAGTATTCTTTGTCTTGGTTACCTGAGCCCTTTTGTTGCTACTGACTGTTCATCCCATTTGCTCAGAAACTTGTTTTTGCTTTCTGACCTCTGGATAAGTAGCTTTTCTTTAATAGTCACCTGGATTGCTGTGTTTGGGAGTTCTGTTCTTTTTGTCTTGCTTTCCTTTCTAACCATGTGCTAGGAAAGCTTAATATATGAACTCTATGCCCCACACCCATAACAATGGCAGCTGGAGATCTTCCAGTTAGCTCATCCAAACATGCTTATTCTCTGAGTAGCATGTGCTCATAAGCACCTGGAGCTGAAGTCAAAATGAGGAGAAGCTTTGCGCCATCTCCATGGAGGCCTGCAAAGACCACACTTCTGAATATGAGTTCTTCTTCCTTCTTTCCTCTCTACCTAGGTGCACAAGGGGGAGTGTTCCACTCAAACACCCACTCTCATGGTGGCCATGATCAATTTCTCCAAGTCTCAGTCCTGGCAGCTTCAAACTCAAGTCTCCCTGTGTTTCTTTCCAGTATCTTGTGCTCTTCCCCAGAGCACATGGAACTCAAAACACTTCTTTGTCTGAAACTGAGAACCAAACAGAAAACAAAACCGCTCTCTATTGTAAAGATTTATCATTTGGTAAAATAAAAAAAAACAAAGGAATAACTTAAAATACTGGACTGAAAAACTCCTGTATATATTATAGATATTATTCAACCATTCGACTCCACTGCAAACAGCCATAGGCTGAAATCTCAGAAATGGTGCAGAAGGTAGCAGTAAAATCATATGGTTTAGGTTACCTTTAAAAGCAAAACAAAACAAAAAAGAAAAAAGCAACAAAAGAACTTGACTATGAAATATTTTTAAGTGACCTATATTGTTTTAATGATAAACTAAGTTGGCATCTAAGACTACTTTTGTAAACACCAAAGAGACAAGCCACAGTGGAGTCCTATAGTCTCTCTAAATATATACCAAGTGATCTCTGTAGTCGGTACTCAAAGGAGTAGCAATGGGACTGTCCTGCACTCTAAAGCTTTCTGCTCATGACCCTGTAGAGAAGCAGGATGGCCGGCTCCGGGATGGGAATGATCCTCAATAGGAATTTAAATCATACATTCCTGCCTGAGAATCTTAGGGCAAAATTCCAAAGCCCTCTAATACCTGTCCAAACAATGACTTACAGAAAGAAAAAGGAAGCTTGAAAGATGAGAGATATACATTGTATACAGTCTGTGAGCCTGTTGTTATTCACACAGAAAGATCAGGGGAATGTATCTAGAAAAGGGGGAAAAAGCTCAGCTTATACCAAAACCCTTTATTTAAAAGACCACAAACAAGCCATCATACATTAAGAAAATGTACGTCCCAGAGAGAAGAAATTGAAACTGACTCATTGAAACCACATGGTCATTAAGGCACATCAGTCTTGTCTTAATTGTCAACATTTTACAATCAGTTTAACTATTTATGATTGATGATGATGATGATGATGATGGATGGCAATGTAAGTATATCAGGGAAATTATCTCTTCATTATGTTATATCCAACATCGATCAAGGGAATGAAATCTTATTTACAACATACTTGAAAATATTTTTAATGTATGATGTGTTGTCCATTGGAGATGTCCTAGGACAGTTCTGTTTACCTCAACAAGGGGATCAGAAAAACATCTGCTTCAAGAATGATGAAATCAAATAGGGATAATTACAGAGGGAAAATGAAGGGATTTGATGGGAAGTAATTGTTTTTGAAATATTCAATGTCTATTTCTTAGGATCATAGGTCAGGATGACCCTGTCCTTTAATTCAATGCCTAAGGACAAGACCTTTAGAGGCAGTAGGAGCTTCCTTGCTACTCAACTGAGAGCTGACTCACCCATTAAGTAAGGAAGGGTTTAGTTGCCATGGTTCCCTTAGCTAAGCAGGAAGACTTTGGGTGAAATTCAGCACCCAAATATGATCATATGGCTGGTCCCATATGGTCACATATTACTCCATGAACTTCTGGGACCCACCTGGACAAACCAAAGAAGCCTCAACAAAACACTGTTTTGAATGAGGACCAGAAAACATTAATAGACTCAGAAACTTTCATGACAAAAAATCGTGTGGCAAGATTGCCCAGTGGACAGAAGGAGTTGTGTACAGGTCTGAAAAATGTAAGTTCCATTCTTAGACTCCATAGTGGTAGATGTGAACTGACTCCGTAGACTCATCCATCAAATCACTGCATTAGTACTATACCTGTGCATGCCTACACACACACACACACACACACACACACACACACACATAAATACTCTCACACACACACTCGTACACAGACACTCATGCACACACATAAATAATATATAAATAAAAAAGGAAAAACAAAAGAAGTTCCAATTTTAATTAGGGTCCAGTATTGCTATAACTCTCCATTTTATTTTCTGCAAGCGAACAATTCCTTGTACACAGCTACCATCCATCTTTGACATTCCACTAGAAGCTTCAGAAAACCATCTGCATTTCCTAACTAATGTGAACGGGGTGACATACATCCCAAACATTGGTTACACCTTTGTAAGACAAGAGAAACCTTAGCAAAGTGGCCAAACGCTTACTCCTTTTGTCTACAATCTGAAAAACATCATGTTCTCAGCTGTCTTTAAAGCTGAGTTCCTCTCACAGAAATTCCCATTGTAGCCATATGATTTTCAAAGCCAAGGAACATTATTATTGCCTGGAGTATGAGACATTGTGGCTTTCAGATCGCATTTGGAATGACAGTTCCACAGGGCAGTAACACTACTGGTGCACACCTGAGAAAATCTCACCAGCTTGGGTACACTGAAGCTGTGATTTTCTGTACTGCACATACTGAAACAGAGCCCTCTGTCAACGCCTGGCATTGCAGGACGGATCCTCAATCTCTGCATCTCCAGAGGGAATCTCATCGCGCTGAACTCTGTAAGGAAATTCAAAAAATTCAGCACCTCATCTTTGAGGTGTGAATATGTCCGATCATTATCTATTAGCTACTGTGCACTGGCAGGGCCACTCCTGCTGCTGCAGCACAGGGAACTGTCATAGCAATTCCGAATGTAATGAGCTCTTCCACCACCTCACCCACAAGGGAAAGAAGAGACACGGGTGCCGAAAATTGCTGAAAACGTTATTAGAATTCTGCCTTCAAACCCATCACTTACCTTCTGGTAGGAAACAACCTGTCTTTGTTGTTTTGCACAAAATGAAACTTAAATACACAAAAGGAGCCGAGTTTAAATGTTTTTCACCTACAAATTTGTGTATCTAATACTGTTAGCAGAACAGTATCTGTTAAACTACAATAAAAATGCTGCTGTTATCATCAAATACAACAAAGACATTTTAACCTTTTTTATTTTTCAGACAAGAAAGCAAAATCTTTATTCAAAACCAATAATAAACAAATTTATGATTTGCAGACGGTGTGTTAATTAATGACCAGTGGCTTTGTGACTACTAACAAATATCAACACAACTTATTTTCCTTCTTAGCTATCTCATCATGTCAGATTTACTGAGATTAGCATTTGACTAGATATATAAACAAACTGAGCAAATCTATCAGTATCAGTATTCTGAACCCAATGTTAAGTCAATGAACTTGATGGACACATATGCGTAAGTATGTGTATGTATATTTATGAAGATCCAAACACATTTAAGTTTGTGTACACACACACATACACACACAGATATATTGGTATATACATATATATTTAAAATGCTATAATCAGCATTAACATATCAATGTTAAAGATTGAACCACATTAATAAGTCAGGCATCATGGCCATATCTGTAACAGCAGCGTTTGGTACAAAGGGTGAGAAAGCAAGGATCATGAATTCCAGGTGAGTCTGGGCTACATAGCAACATCCTTGTTTTCAAGAAAGGAAAAACAACAGAAAAATCTAATATACAAACAGCATGTATTATTAATAAATAGACTTTTCCTATATTTTCTTAGAAACTTTATATAAAAAAGCATAAGAACACAAAATTATCACCAAGAACACCAGAGATCAGCTGCAGTTGAAAGTGACAGATTTATTTGTACTTTGATGTCTTAGTATGAACCTTTTTTTCTGAATAAACATGTGTTAGATTATTTTATGGTTTTAAAAATATTTTTAATAGCATGTTGCCTTGTTACCATTTTATTCCTGATTCACCTAGAAGGAGGAAAGCAAGAAGTAAAAACATTATGAAAAATAATAAAGAAACAATATTCATCAAAATTGAAGGAGTTAAAGAAGCATATAACATTAATTTATTTGGCCCCATGAAATCAATAACATTTGAAAACTTAGATGAGATGTTCAGTTTTCCAAACACCAAGGAAAAGTGGCTCTAAAATGAATAAGCCACAGTAGAGATTTTCAATGTGACACTTCCCCTTACACAATCCATCCATGAGGTATCTTAGTTTAATGTCTTAGCTGCCTGGGAAGTTCTATAATAGAATATCACTAATTGGTGGTTTGTGAATGATAAGAGTTAATTTCTTACACTCTAGGATCTTAGAACTCCAGGATCTCTTCCACCTCTCACAAAGGACACAAGGAGAAGAGAGGTCTCAGGCACTTGGGATGTCAGTATTCCCGCTGACAACTTTCAAGACACATTCATTAGCCAAATGTCTCAAATCTTATTGCCATCACATTCACCATCATAATTCCAACAGGAATTTTAGTTTAAAAAAAAAATGAGACATGGTCTCTCTATGTAGCCCTAGGATATTCTGGAACTATGTAAACCATGCTGGTCTCAAAATCACTCAGATATGCCTGCCTCTGTCACACAGTACTGGCTTCAAAGGCATGTACCACCATGCTCAATTTGAAGCAAGTATTCATTCTGTATCACCCACTGCTTTTCAAATTGTAGATGATTCTAATGCTACTTAATCTGTCACATGACCTCGAAAAGAAAGGAATGTGCACCTTGGCTGTGAAATTTGACGAAGGTTACATAAAGAAGGCATTTTAGATGACTCACCTATCAATATAAATTTGGAATAAGCCAACATATCTATATCTGAAGTTAGATAGACTTGTGAGGAATTCAATCCAGTTGGACGGTAACCACTGAAATAGTGCTGAGAAGGTGTAATAAACCCCACGGTGAAATGACAGTTCCTCATGGTTTCTGCTTACTTACAAATTAAGTCTTCTGTGTGGTCACTATCTCACCGAAGTCAATCTCCACCTCTCCACACCTCCACAGGTTAGTCACTGGTGATGTAATTTTCAGTTAGTCTAGAATGTCACTCAGAACATGAAATCAGAATTGCTGTTGTGGGAGCCCAGGCGCCTGACTTCTGACAAGATTTCCAACTGCTTCCACTGACAAAATTTAAAAATACCTTTAATGCCTAAATACAGCCCTGTTCATGCTTCCCATCGAAGTGAATGATTGTGCTTCTTGTAGATACTAATGTTATCAATTTGGAATTAAAAAATAGCCGAGAAATGCTATTTTATGCTTCCAGAATGTTTTGGTTTATTTATTGTTATGATCTATAGAGTGTTATGTTTTAACATGATATTCCTAGAGAAAATTTGATACTGCTTTAATATTTTTACCTGTGTTGCTAGCCATCTTCATTTCATGGTATCTTCCTGTTAAATCTTATTCATAATGATGAAATACAGATTGTTCATTCGTTGAAACTGAGAATCTACAAAGTGTCTTTTATCGTTTTTTATTTACTGTATTTTATTTTTCTTTTTCATATAACTGAAAGAATTTTAGTGCCAATTCTATGCTTTTCAATGGTGGGAGAATGATCCTTCTGTTCTTTTTAATGCTATGCCTTAAGTAAGTTATAACAGCATTAGCTGAAAGCTAATTAGCTAGAAACATGCAGGCAAGAATCTCAAGGTCATTTAGTTAGAGGAAAGTGTTCAAACTTGCTGGTAGGTAGATTGTACTCAAGAAATCATAGTTGTTCACAAAATTTTGCTGCCCTGTTTTTACAGGTAAAAGTTCATATTTGCTATTGCTATGACTCCTCAGCTTTTCTCATGTTTTTTTCCATTTTTATTAGAAATGCATTCAAAGACTCAATCATTAAATATTCCTATATTATGGTCCATTTATTCAGAGGGATAGCAGTATTAACCTCATGTGACTAACATGAATTAGTTTAGTGGTTATTGAAAGTTTGAATATATAAGGTAATGTATTAATATGACTTAGAATATAGTTATTGATAATGTGGTTAAAGGTGACTGTCTGATTTTGATGCATTAGCAATAAGTTGAAAATGACAAAATGTTCTTTCTTGTTCTTTTGACTTTAAGTAGGAAATAGAAATTCTGAACCTGATTCTGTCATGAATTAAGAATGTTCTTTACAGAGTTTTTTCATCATTTCCTCTTTCACCATCTTCTGAACAGCTCCCTAGGCCAGTTCCACTCAAGATCTATACACCACTATTATTCCTGAAGCCATCAAACCCTGTGCAGATTTAATGGAATCCTGAAAAGAGGATTAAAAACCAGGACCTGTCCCTACAATCACTCCCTCTGTCTTCTGAAAATATAAATCTTTTCAAATTCAAACATTTGCACAATAAATCAAAATTTAAACAAATAACATATGTAACAAAGTTGAGAGAAAATATCACAGGAATAAGCTGAACTACCTTTTGACTATACTATTCCCACCATTGGTGGAATTCAATTAGGCCTTTTCAGATCACAGTTCTTACCATCTTTCCAAAGCCCAAACTTTAATTACCTTATGAAGCCTTTTCAAATTCAAGATGACATTCCCATACATGTATTGATTAATGTGTTGACGGTATTTAACCATTCAATGTTTTGTATTGCTCTTTCAGTGTTAATAACTATTAAAATTGTATTTTCAGAAGCACTGTATATAAAATTGTATAGAATATGAAGTTCTAAATGCTATCAATTAAGTAATGATACTGTTCTGTATATGCATGGTTGATGATGTAAGTCACAAAACAATTCCTTTAAAGAAGACACCAGTTCAGAATTATGAATAATAAAAGGGTTAGTTATTTAAGGGGAAAACTTACAGAACACTGTCCTAGATGATATTCCTCTGCATGAACAGGAACAGAGTCTAGCAGCTGAAAGTGGGAGCTGGACGCAAGAGAGAGCAGGTGCATATTTACCACTGCTTTTAAAGTATAAGAGATCACACCCAAGTGGCCTGGTATCTTAAAGGTTACTGGCTGAAGGAGCATAATGTGCTCCTACAGCACATGGCAATCATGTTCAGAACATGCATCAGAATTTTACCAAGGGTCACATTTAGTTTGCTAGATTTAGGATGCTTACATTTTATCTAGCAGTATTTCCCAGTTTTCTATAAAGAATTCATTTGTATTATAAGAAGTATACAGAATTTTTATTGATGGTAGTATATGCCTTCAATAGTATCTCAAGGTTGAGAATAGAGTATGTATTACATATATCTGTAACTCTGTAACAGCTCAGGTATAGGAACCTAAAGGACTTAGGTGCTCAATAAGACTTTTGTGCTCAGTGGAATGCAGCAGAAAGGAAATGATTCATTTTACTATTATCCTATCAATGCAAGATAAATGGTAATCTGTCGACAGCTCACTTGAATATTAACCATTTGGAGATATTAAGCCAGGGGTTTTCATCCAGGAAACATATTGTTCACTTCACTAGGATGGAGATGGGGATTTTAAGCCAATTTCACAGTGCTTTAAATGATCAAATTATTGTCCAATAATGAGGGAAGGCACAAATGACAGTTAAGGATTAGGTGTGCTAACTCAAGATGCTAAATACCCTGTAACAATTTCATCAAGAGAAATTTGAATAGTTCAGTTATAGAAAGGTGCATGAATCAACTATTTGTTTGTTTCCTATTTATAAAAGCTTTAACAGGACAGGTGAGATAGTGCAGAGGATAAAGATGCCTGTTATCTTTAGTAAATCCCTGGGGAGCACATGGCAGAGGCAGAGAACTGACTTCCACTTGTTGTTCTCTGACCTCCACACATACGTTGTAGAACATGTGTCCAAGCACACATTTATGCATGCACACAGATAAATAAATGCAATAAACAATTAAAAATAGAAAATAAAGACTAATCAAATAAATGAAAAAGCAGTGAGCTGGAGATGCTGAGAATAAAGGCCAGTGATATAGCATGCTGTCAGAAAATGTAGGCAAGAAGTTAGAAGTTTAATGAATCAGAGTAGGAGCTACTGTGGGCATAGATAACTCACACAATGTGCAGACAGCAAAGCACTGGAAAGCAATATGAAAAGACTGGGTAGTTCTATGAAGCAATGAGGATTCCTTTTAGTAACTAGTGTATAGAGTAAATCATATATTCAGGTAACTCGGCCTTGAGACACTTTATTAGTGGCTGTTTATTGTACTGTGAATTATTATAGGATAATGTGTGTGAGATGTTACCTTGATATTTGAGCTTACACTTCTGAAATGAGCTCAACTGTCAAAAACCAGGAATAAGCCCGTATGGATAGGGCTGTCAGCAGAGGCAACAGAGCCAGCTCTCCTCATCTTACATTCCTAATGTGTGTGTGGTGTATGTTGAGTGAAAACAGATTAAGTAGTTTTTCAAAATAAAAAATGTAACCAGTAAAGACACATGTCTGGATGTTCGACAGGCTTTCTTGGAAATTACAGGAAATCCTAGATTACTTTTAAAGTAGACATTATACTCAGAAATACCTGTGACTTAATAGTGGCAGGAAATGAGGAAAGCATGCAAATCTCCATGCAGAGGATGAAATGGAATTGACTGCCTAAACTTAAACCTAAGTAACAGGACTTGAAGCCTGTTAAGTGCCATGTTAGGTACCATGATATACAACAAAACAAAGCAAAGCAAGCAAGCAAACAGAAAAACAAAAATAAATAAACTCTAATCCTATGTAGAGTCCTGAGAAGAAAGCCTATTCATGACCACACTAAGGTAATTTATAACCAGCACTAGAGACACCTGGTAAAGAGTACATCTCAATGAAGCCACTCTACACACACGGCAGAAAGGTTCACTTCCTTAGCATTCAGTGTTTACCAGGTATATGCATCCCTTCATCTTCCCTTGAATCCTAAAAGTAGGTACGCCTTCTACTTTGAAATATAAAGAAATTCATAGGCTAAGCAGAAGCTCACTTGGGAAAATGCTTGCCTCCTGAGTTCAGTTCCCCAGTACACACATATAAAGCTTGGTGCATCAATTTCTGCTATCCCAATAATACTAGTGTTCAGTAGATAGAAACGTGACCCCTGGGACTTACTTACCAATCTAGCCAAAGCAGTTAACTTCAAACCCGTGAGAAACACTAGTTTTAAAATAAAAATCCATTGATGAAGATACCTGATATTGACCTATGACCTGAGAACACATGTATACACATGTACACATTTGTTAGAACGTGTGCATAATGTATGAAGACAAGCATTTACACACCCACTCACCCACATCCACCAACAGAACAATTCCTACAAAATTCAGTTGTCTTTTTCATGGCCATGAAATTTATAAGGACGCTAAACTCAAACAGATGGCTTGCTATGAATAAATCAGAGTCAAATATATCTTCTCATCAATACTCCAAAGTGCATATTATTATTCTCATGCAAATTATGAGATAATTGCGACTTAGAAAGCAAAGTGCAGAACACTAGTAAATAGTTAATAAGTGGCAGGTTCCAAACCTGTCTAGGGATGGCTAGATCAACACACTTACCTTTTCTAAGATGGTATCTTGTCCTTAATGCATACATTTTTCACACTAAACTTTATATGGCTTGATGCCAGCACACTAATAATATGCAAGGAGTTGCCATCCAAACCATCCCTGGTTCCCTAGCAATGCAATAGTAATTGCTCCTAAAGAACAGAGCAAGGACTGCCTCTGAGTCTTTCAAAATTAACCAGGATAAACTGTAGTTGTGCTGTGTAACAGCTTTTTTTTTTCTAAAGGGGAAGTTCCTTAAGACACAGGGTGTTTACAGGAAGGTAGAACAACCAGATATTCTTAGGGGAAGAGAACCATTCCATTCTGCAAGGAATTTGGTAAATTCAGGAAGTAAACAACTCAAAATAGCTTCAGAAAAAACCCCTGAAACTGACTAGATTTGTTAGAATCCTCTTCAGAGACTATATAAGCTGCAAAAAATCTCTCAGAAGACTCCAGCTGCTATGAGGCTCAGGTCATTAGAGACACCTTGAAGAAACAGAATAGAGATCAGCCAAACTGCCTAGAAGACATGGAGTCTAGCTGAGCTTCCTAGAAAAAGAAGAACCAAGTTGCCTGAAAGAGGTTCAGACAAGCTGAACTATCTATGAAATGTGCTCCTCAACCTGTTGAGCTCCTGGCAGGTTTTATACTATTGTATACTTTTCCAAAATTTGTGAGCTGTCACCCTAACTGGGGAAGACTTGATGATGCCACTGTCTTTGAGACATTTATACTCCTGTAAATAACCCCAAACTTATATAAGTAACCCCACACCCACATTCCTATAAGTAACCATCCATCCATAATTCCTGTTTGTTGGAACATGGTTGTAGTGGGAGACTGCTTATTGGTTCTCGGCCACCCGGCTAGTTTACACCCAAAATAATCACACAGAAACTGTATTAATTAAATCACTGCTTGTCTCATTAGCTCTAGTTTCTTTTTTTTTGTTTTCTTAAGAGACTTTTTTATTATAAATTTCCACCTCCTCCCATTTCCCTCCCATCACCCCCAATTCCCCTCACCCTCCCTCTCCAGTCTAAAGAGCAGTCAGGGTTGCCTGACCTGTGGGAAGTCCAAGGTCCTCCCCCTTCCACTGAGGTCTAGGAAGGT
>LOEQ01001516.1:137707-156594 GCA_001685075.1 Bramus lutescens | reverse complement strand
GTTGTTATTTCGGGGTATAAGCTAGCCATGCGGGAGCCAGCCAGACAAAAAGCAAGCCCACTCCCCCTATCACTACAAAGAATCCCTCAGGAAGAATACACATTCCCTATGCTCACTATCCTTGAGGAAACAAGGAGAGGTGTGTCCTGATGTCTTATTCCTTTAGCGTGGTTAGGGCATCGCTTCCAGTGCTCACACATTGCTGAGAACACACTGGTCACATGACCCAGGAAGAAGGGGAGGATGTTCACAGAAGTCTTCCATCAAATGCACCAGGATGGGATTGTGTACATGTCCTCAAAATTAACACAGAGAAATGTTTTGATATGTTCAGAATGTCCTTGCCGACTTTCTGTCCTCTTTTCCCTCAGCCTCTCTTCCCCTCCTTGTGGAACTTGACCATTCATTCTGCCTGTCTTCCTACTTAGATGAAGAGCAGTTCCTGAAAAAAAAAAAACAAAAAACAAAAAAACAAAACAACAACAAAAAAAACCAGCAGAGCCAAAGGAAACATCCAATAAAACCAGAAACAGCTGTGATGGTTTTGCATGGTCTTCATTTCCTTGAGTTTTGCCCCCCCCCTTTTCTCTTCCTCTCCTCAGCTCCTTTGTCTGCCTACAATACCTAGTGTTAGGGCCTAGGTTGGGAAATCAAAACCTTCCTCTCCTCTCCATTCCCTGTGATTCCGAAAGGGCATAGGAATCCCAAATCAGCAATCTCAGGATGCAGAAATAAATGGAAAGAACAGGTATAATGATAAAACATAAAAAAACAAACAACTAAAACAGAAATAACAGAACCAGGAAAGTCTCAAATTTCCCCCTAAGTTGTCCCGACAGCAGATGTAGCAGTGCAGGCCACAGAAATGGCACTTCTCAGTTAAGCTGCTTTATGCTTCCTTCTCTAAATGGGAACAGCCTCCGTCTTCAGTGGATGTTCACGCTCATCTGACACAGCACCGTCTACTCCAGTACACTAGCATAAAAGGGAAGCTTAGAAGAGTGTGCAAAAAGAATTAGTGTGTCAAAGGAGAGGAAGAGAAGGAAAGACTCAGCACCCCGAGGAAGGAGTAGCAGCTGCTGTTGCTCCGACACCTTTCCTGTCTGCAGGCTTCCAGCTTGGGAAGGCTCACCTCTGTGATGCACAAAAGTCATGGGCGATAAGTTGCAAGTACAGCGGATACCATGTCACCAGTCCAGTTTCACTGAAATGCTTTCGCTAAAGGCTCCTGGGAGTCATGAGAACCTTCTTGCTTCCCTTTGACCACTTCTGGTCCTGTAGGTTGTTCTGCTTGCTGTCTTCCAGCTGTTTACTGTCTTTATCCATGTTCTGGGGCAAGACGCAACCTGAAGGCGAGCTGGGCCTGGGATAAACACTACTAAGAGCTGGCTAAAACAACAAAAACTCTCAGGGTGGCACCGTTCTTGTCCTTCAGTTAGTGTGAAGCCTACCTGGGGTCTAGTGTTAATAATAGCATGTGTGTAACAGATTTCCAAAGGATTGAGCCAACATTAATGGTCGGTGTGAGGACCACACTTACATAGTTTTCACTAAAGCAAGTTATAGTAATTCTACTTTGTTATTATTAGCAATATCTTGTTTTGCATAATTTAGAAATTAAACTTTAACACAGGCATTTTAATACAGAAATAAACACTACATGTACAGAGTTCCGTACTATTCACTGTATTAATATCCACAGGGGTCTTGGAATATGTCCCCAATGAATAACAGGAGGCTGCTTTACCTACAGGCATATTGGCAACAGGGTGCCATGAATATGTTGCACTTTTGCACTTAACAGCAGGTTATTTATATTGGTAGCATAGCTTCCAAAGCTCCTTGTCCGAATCTGTATCAGAAGCAGAAGGAACACAAAGGATCCTTCATAAAGAGGCAATGACTGAGGACTGAATATGAGACAAATGGCCTGTTCCTACATCGCTGGCTAACTCAGTCACATGACCAGCTCATTGCTAAAGTGACTGGGAAATGAACTCACAGAAGAAGGCCACATATCATCTCAGTCGCAGGAACTACGGCAGCTCGTGGTAGACTTGTGTCAAGATTTCTCTTCACATTAAAAACTCTCTCAGGGAATTGGATTAATTATCTTTAGCCTCATTTCATAAATGAGGAAACTAGGGCTCCAAATGGTGAAGTGACTTGCCCAAGGTCACAAAGTTAGTAATTTGATAGTCAGAGTATAATCTCCGCACTTCCCCCTCCAAAGCCTTGCCCTACTTATAATCTAATTAACCTTTCCCTTTCCAAGTTTCCCTACATTCAGGGGCTGAAATTTATTTTCATTTGCCTACTATATGGCTACTGTATTGCACTTTCTTTCACCAAGTACAAACTGAGTATTACAAGGAGCCTATCGTGTGAGTCTCCTAGGTTTGAGTTTCTTAGCAATTTCTCTTGCTCTCTGCACTTTCTTGTCAAAGCACATTGTACTCACACCAAGTTCGTTATTAACTCCCATCTCTACTGACGCACTGCACATAGTTCAGCTCTCCTATTTGGATGCCCACAAATCCTTCAAAATTATGGCCCTCCCTTTGGCCAGTGTCTCCTCTTTGAACTCCGACAGTGCCATGCATTGTACCTCTTTGGCTGCTTCCTTGGAATTGCCTTAGCTATTTCATCCATCTCCTCATCAACCTTTATGTTGAGAATACAGGAACTGTTCCTGTCAAAATCAGAGTATTCTATAAATACACAAATGAAATTCATTCTAAGGAATCTTTAGTTAATTCCCAGGTAGATGGAGAAACATATCCCATGGTCGGTAGCTGTTTCATGTCACTGGCTACCTTGTCTCAGTGGTGAACTAAATGCCTTCAAGGCATACTTTGGTATGTGTTTTTCTTTATTCACTATATATTTTCATTTTTAGGTAACAGCGTCATATGTCATATGCCATTACCTAAAAGACTCTTCTTCACTGGCTTAATTTCCTAGCCAGCTTTCAGATTTCAGTAAAAGTCTTTTCTTGAGCTCTTCTCTGATCCTAAGGACCCAAAGTTTCTTACTAGTTCTGTATAAAACATCTTGAAGATTTTGTCAACATTTACCTATAAAATCCATTTAATTTATATTAATTTATCAAAATATAAGTTTTTTGATTATAAAGCTTGCAGTATTCTCTTTACTATGATGTGTTCATTGAATCCAGCAGACAGTTAGAAGCTTATTGATAAAATAATTTTATTAATGAACACTAAAATGTCAGTGAAGTTGTGGATATCATTCTACACATTAACATTTATTGAGCTAAAATCACATAGTTAAGATTTTTCATTTTCAGCCTAAGTATTGATTAGTGAGCCTAACCTTGAGACTAAAATTCATGTTCATGTATATCACTTTATTACATTGAAATCCTGGCTGGAAAGTTGGCTTTGTGGTTAAGAAGACTAGCTGTTTTTACAGAAGACTCGGTTTTTGTACCCACATGATAGCTCACAATCTTTCATAATTCCAGTTCCCAGGGAACCCTCTTCTTAACTCCCTGGACTCCTGCACACATGTGGTACACATATATAGACATACACACAAAAGATAAGTAAATATTTTATTTTATTTATGTTTTGTATGTTTGAGTGTTGTGTCTGCATGTATGTCTGTTCATCACATGCATTCCTGGTGCCTACAATCACCAAAAAGGGCATTAGAGCCCCTTGAACAGAGTTACAGAGTGGTGAGACATCATGTGGGCACCAGAAATGGGTTTACAGTTCTAAGAGGAGCCAGCATTCTTAACCACTGAGCCATCTCTTTTGCTCTTAAATAAATACTTTAAAAAATAGACTGAACTCTGTATTCTTTTTCGTTCATTGATTTCTTCCTTGACTTTAATTATTTCTTCCCATTAACACTTTTCCTGTATTTCTTCTACTTCCCCTGCCCCCAGAGTGTGTGTTGCTAAGTTGCTGGTATGAAGTAACTCCAGTTTCATGATGAAGGCACTTGGTTCTATGAACTCATCCTCTGGGCTTCTAGAATTTCTATTCAAAGGGTCTTCCTTTCCACTTTAAGTCATCTGTTCATGTAGTGGAGTCATTAACAAAGCTTTGGATATGTTACAGCTAGAGACAGGTTTTGAAACGCACCCCTTGAAACTGCTCCTAACTAGACCTGAGACTGTTAAGCACAGAAGGTCACTTCCCTAGTAATATTATCGTGACTGCAGCTGCCTCTTCAGAAAGTCTAGGAATCATAAGTCCTCACAATGTATCTCAAAACCTCAAAACAGAAACTCAAATTTAAGTTTTAAAAGATGCGTCAACTTTTGACAAATTTCCTACTATTTTCTCTAACTAAAACAACTGTCATTTTATTCTCTGATATGCAGTTTTTGCTCTTGATTTCATTGCACTGACCACATGCAGCCCACATTGTGGTCTACTGTTCAGGTAGCACCAATTCCCCCAAGTCTAGGCACCAACTCTTTCTGAAGGATCTCCACCATGCCAGCAACTTCTCCAGGTATTTATACATACTGTCTTCCTGAGATCCTTGTGTGAGATTTTATAAGGACTGGCAGCTCAGAATGGAGAAAATTGAGTC
The DNA here is from genome assembly GCA_001685075.1 of Bramus lutescens. Taxonomy (NCBI): domain Eukaryota; kingdom Metazoa; phylum Chordata; class Mammalia; order Rodentia; family Cricetidae; genus Bramus; species Bramus lutescens. Next base: position 152,022 of record LOEQ01001516.1, on the reverse strand, counting down.
TCAAAGTTGTTCCTATCCATACCTCTCAAGCACAGGATTTAAGTGAGTGATTGTCACACTGAACCTGAATATTGATGCTGTTGGCACCTTTCACATTCTTAGGGTCCATACTCACAAAACGCTACCACTCTCTTGGGTCAAATGGTTTGACTAGATTTACACTGCAGACCATAAAATTTCCCGATACGGTGTTAATTTTCTCTGTCAAAGGAAATCTTTCTTCCTTATAATAACCAATAGTTTCCGATAAATGAGGACTTTTGCAAGTGTTATTTAGAATGATCCTGAGGAAGAACACAATATGAATCATGGGATTTTGAGTGTATTTCATGACTCATGTTTTTAGAGCTGGAAACATTTACAAGGTAATATTCTGAAATAATTTCTTTCACTAGTGTTTGTTAACCAGAATATATGCTATTGGATGAGAGATCAAAGAGACTTAAAATAGTGTTTCCTAGCAGTGGAGCTCACGTAGCTGCTGAGGAGTTTTCCTAAACTTGACCACAGTAAATATTTTGTGAAATAGAGTAGAGCATGAACAATATAAATGACTCAAATAGCAAAAATGCACAATAAACCTTTCTCAGTGTGAGACAACTATGGATGAAAGGTCTAATGGAGGTCATGTTTCACAAACAGATTTGCACAATCTGGGGGAATAAAAGGTATTAGCCCCCCCTTTTTTTTGCACAGGCAAGACAGCTTTAACTTCAAAAAAGGAAAATAATCATTCTGTAAATCAAGGAGAAGATCTGTGAGAATGGGTGACAACACACAGCAGGCCCCCAGAGTGGCTCCAGAACATCCTCCTCAGCACTGTGTCTTTTCCTTGTTCTTCTAAAGAAAATGCACAGTCAAGACGACATACATAACACCCACAGAAAGGAGACATAGAATTCTTGCCACTTACATAAACATTCATGTTTAACTCATTAAGACAAGGCCTCCTAGATTCTGTTGTACTGATGACATCTTCCAGCACACAGACTCGGCCATGCTTCAACCTACTCACTTCTAACCGTTAATAAATTCCAATATTTTTAAAGATAAAACTTACTTAAGGAAAATGTTAAATTTTGCCATATTACTTGCTACATAAAGCAGGGCCAATAACTTTTACTCCAGGAAATCCTAACTAGAAACAATTTTTTTTTAACAGAGATAACACATCCTGGAATTAGATACCAAAGCTGTCAAACCTGATTTTTCACATTTCTTAAGCATTTTGAGTCTCAGTTTCCTCATTTTTTTTTGGTTTTTCAAGACAGAATTTCCATTTAGTCTTGGAGCCTGTCCTGGAACTAGCTCTTAGAGACCAGACTGGCCTTGAATTCACAGAGATCCACCTGCCTCTGCCTCCTGAGTGCTGGATTAAAGGCCTGTGCCTCCAGTGCCTAGTAAATTTCCTCATCTTTAACATGGGAATCAGTATAGCTATTGTTCACTGTCACCATGAGGACTGCATGCGGCAGTCTGTGCAAGCTTAGAACATATGGTATCACAGTTTGCATGTGAAATTTTCTCCACAGATTCAGGGGTTTCAATGCTTAGTCACCAGTTCAAGACACCCCTTCTGGATTTTGTGAAACTTTTGCAATGTGGGGCTTAGCTAGACTCAGTGAATTTCTGTGCATCCAATGCTTTGAAGCCTATGTTCTAGCTACATACAGTCTCTCTTTGTTCCATGATCTACCTAGATATGAGCAAGAAGCCCCATGTTGCTGTTGCCGTGGCCATGTCTTCCTCCCACCACCATTCCTTTCACACTACGGTGGACTGTAACCCTCCAGATTGCCAAAAGAACCTCCTTCTGTAAGTTACTTTCTTTCATGCAACCGTAATGAAAGCATCAGCTAAGAACTGAAAACCAGTTCATGCATATTTACCACATGGAAGACTGTTTCTGTTTCTCTGTTACAAAATGCTGGTATAACTCACACTATGGCAACCTTGGATTTATACTTGTACACTAACAGGACTATATATAATTTTTCAAGAGAAGCAGAGAAATTGGGTGTCAGAATGTATACATAGATTATGTAGAGATATAGAAACAACATACATACAGTAATAAAGACAGATACAGATATTCCATAGATAAAGAGAAAGTAAGAATTTTGTATTAATGTAATAGGTTCACATGGTTTAGAGAACACGATGAATATTCAGGTAGAAGGTACTATTTCAATCAATTCAAAGACTACAGGCTGAAGAGCCAGGCAGAGTTTGCACAATGTTCCTTTGAAGCAGACTGATTTTAATTTAGTCAGCCTGTTTGGCTTTTAAGGGCTTTAACTGATTAGATGAGGTCCATACACGTCATAGCAATCCTCCTTGCTTAAATTCTGCTAATTTAAATGCTAATCAAATCTACAAAGAAATGTAACTTCCACACAAAATCTAGAATAATATTTATTCTAATAAGGGAGCACCACAGAGTACCCAAGGTGAAACAGGCCATAACGTAGACTGCCAACCAAATGCAAGTAGGTGGAGCAACTTTGTAATTACAGCTGTTCCATTAAAATGTGCTTGCCACAGATTTAGTAAATCCATAGTTTCATGATCTACATTTGTCCACATGTTTACTTAATTAAGAACGTCATACCCTTGTAATCTGTGCCACGTTTGTTTCTATGGGTAAAAAAGGGGGGACAAACTATTCCCCCACTTAATCATGTAAGCAAGAAGCTGCTAGAGGGGCCAAGGTCATTGACCTAGCTTTCCTGAGATTATACTTCTTTGGAGGACTCACTGAAATGAATGAGCTTCTCTAACATCTTTCTTGGTTATTAATTACGTTAAATATGTCTGTTTGGGAAATTATGGGACATTGTTGAACTACGAGAAAAACTATTACGAAATCCAACATGACCAACATAAAACCATGGAGTCCAAGGTCCTCCCCCCTCCATCAAGGTCTAGGAAGGTGAGCATCCAAACGAACTAGGCTCCCACAAAGCCAGTCCATGTAGTAGAATCCAAACCCAGTGCCATTGTCCTTGGCTTCTCAGTCAGCCCTCATTGTCAGCCACATTCAGAGAGTCTGGTTTTATCACATGCTTCATCAGTCCCAGTCCAGCTGGCCTTGGTGAGCTCTCATTAGAGCAGCCCCACCATCTCAGGGCAGAGAACCCTGACTGCTCTTTGGACTGGAGAGGGAGGGGGTAGTCGGGGATGGGGAGGGAAATGGGAGGAGGGGAGGAGGTGGAAATTTTTTAATTATAATAAAAAAGAAACAAAAAAAGACCAAAAACCACAAATGTTGTTCTATCTAAGGAGTGTCCAGGAGGAATCTGCCCCATAGCCCTCTCTTAGTTGCTGGTGGTTTGTAGCTAATACTTAGTGTTTGTGGCCCTACAGACCAATCACCCTAGTATGTGCCTTTAGATTTATGTGGTCTTTTCCCTGTGTGTGTGTCCAGAACCAAATCTCTCTTTTTAATAAAGATTTTTATATTGCAAAAAAATGGAGAAAATGTTAAAAGAAATGTTTACAAAGCATTAGAGAAGCTCCACAAGCAAAATTATTTATACCAACTAAAGTATTGGAGTTCCTCAAGATCACTTCGGATTTTATCTTTAGCTATAAAAAAAATCATAAGCCTCACTGGAAACATATTCCTCATTAGTCTTTATGTCGTCTGGAACATGGCAGTCAAAATCAACGAGGGAATCAGCACACAGGAAGAGTTTGACAAAGCACCAAACACAGAGATTCTATATTCTTTCTCATGATGAACACTGTCAATTATCTGTCATCAATGTGTGACAATATATGCATGGCATTTGCAAACAGGGGGACTGCCATAGTCTCAGTGCTCAGGGCCTCGACTTACACATCACTGCACAAGACGACCTTTCTTGTTCAGCCATTGCTGAGGATCAGCTGACACGACCTTGCTGGAGCCCTTTACTCTAGATCACTGTGTTACTGTCTGGCTGACTTAAAGACTCCTCTAGGTGACAAAGCTACCTTTATCAGATTGAACTCCGGAGGACAGACCTCTCAAGAGACAAAGGCAAAGCCAGCTTTCTATAGGAAAGGTGAGATTCTTTATCACGCAGCTGGGGCCTCAATTTTATTGAGGATGCTCTCTTGTTAAAACTTTACAAAAATGGAAACTTGTAGTGTTTCTGTATGAGAAAGCCAGTGAGCTTAAACGCGGACTTTGCTCTGGACTGTCTCTGAAATGACTTTTCATCATTCATCAAACCTCCCTGGGGAGGGGGAAGCACTGTATTTATTGGTGTTTTATAGATTAAGAACTTGAAGTTTTCCTAAATTTAAAGTAGTGTGGGCAATCACCCCCATTTTCAGAATGGAAGGTCCTCAAAGCCCAGCTCACACCAGAGCAATCAGAAAGAGCTCAGACGAAGAGAAAAACTTCAGAGTAGGACTGGACTCTGCATTTTCCACAATAGTAAGGAATGCCCATCCAGCATTCCTCCTCTGAGCCTTTGTAATAAACCTTTCCTCATAGCACGTGGCTTAGGGAACACTGTCTTTGGAAGGCCATAAGTACTATCTTGGAATCGAAGCAGCTATGATTACCTGCAAGAGACCGTAACAAGACCAGTCTGTTTACATTCTGTCATTGGAGTGGTATGGAGGGCTATCAGACCTGAGACTCCAGCTATTATTTCCTTCTTCCTTAACCCAGAAACACAGAACACTACTATGGCTGCACAGGGTCTGCAAGGCTCTAGAGTACAGAGTGAAAAACTGCTTGAGTCAGCTCATCTATGTAGCTTTTGGGAGGTTGTAACCCTTGATATGGTGAGACCTTCTGGTAGTACAGTTGTTTGGAGATCATCTGTGTGCCAGTAAGTAAACCCTCACTTAGGTATGCATCAGGAAGCAGAGTCTATGAAGCAATTAGTTCACCAATTATATATATTTTCACATATATATGAAATAATTTCTTTGGTCTGTTGTAAGTAATGTGCCTGCAGTAAGTAGACAATAGTTTACATGTTCCCAGATAAAGTAATACAACATGTATTTACTTATGGAGAGGTAATGTAGGATCCAGACTGGGACTAATATTTAAGAAATGGATAAAGATACCTGTGGAAGAGGGTGTAGGGAATGAAATGCCTTGGATATTGGTTGAATTTTATGTTTCTTTCTAGCCACTTGGCCCACTTTAATCATGACATAACTTAAAGAGAAGACTGAAGTTTAAATTTAAATTGAAAGATGTAAGCAAGCAGGGTGGTTTTTGCTTCAGCAAATGCAATCAACAAGGCATGTGTTGCTGTTTAATTCTAGATAATGACGGCTTGGTGTCCATCAAAATCTCTACTGTTATGTGGAATTGTTTTCCTCCTAGGCCTTCACGAAGCCATTCTATAGACCTGAACTTTCACCCAACAGCCAACCTCCTCTAAAAATTGATTATTTAAGGGCATTCCTTAACACCCTTCACATAAAATCTTAAATATTGCCAAATAGCGTCTTTGGCCTGAAAATTATTGATAATAAAAAGTGAGGAAAACACATTGAAATATTGAAGACATTTCCCCAAAGGTAAATAGCCCTGAAAAATGGATTCCCACCTCCACAACACTGGGATACTATATACAATATTCTGTTTACATCAAACATCTAAAACAAATGAACAAAATAATTACTCCCTCCTTCTAAGCATTTCTGAGCTACATTTTGGGGGGCACAAAAATCATTGTAGAAATGAATTTTAAAATGTAAAATAAGAAAACACTTTGATTTTGCAGCAAAGGTTATTTTTATTCAGCTCTGTAGGCTTAAATGGGGAAGTACAGATGTACATTACAAATATGTCAAGATATTAAATGAACAAAATTCTGTAGAGTTTCATTTAATATCTCTTCTGGAAACTATAACTGTGTGATAAAAGCCATACATTATTCTGCAAGCAGCCAGGCAGTTGTTAGAAGAAAGAAATCTGTTAATAAAGGTAACAATAAAATTATATAAAATAATTATAGAAATGATTTTCTTTCTGTTTTTCAAATTTTTGTTTTGTTTTGTTTGTTTTTCAAGACAGGATTTCTCTGTAGCTTTGGTGCCTGTCCTGGAACTAGTTCTTGTAGACCAAGATGGCCTCAAAGTCATAGAGATCCGCTGCCTCCCGTGTGCTTGGATGAAAGGTGTGTGCCACCATTGCCCGACTCTATTTTTCTGTTTTTATTATGCCATACACAATTTTTTATCAAACTTCTATGTAAAATACCCAATTTTCCATTTCCATGTGGCTTGATAAAAGTGGACAAGTGGCTTTCAAGACCTGGGTTCTGAAGGAGAACCAGTGGGTCTCTGAGTCTTGTGCCCTCTTGGCCTCTTTCCTTCTCTTGGTTTGTCTTGTCCAACTTTGACATGATAGTTTTGTTTTATCTTATTTTATTTCATTTTGTTTTATTAAGAAATGAAGGAATGGATGGATGAATGAAAGAAGGAATGAATGAATATGAACCTAGCAACTAGGGCGACGGTTAACAGCTGAGTTGTCACTTATACCTGCAGTCTTGTCTCCAAAGGAATGGCACTAAGAATATCAGCTTCAGGGCAGGTTTCTTATTCGGAAGTAGTTGAGCAACATAGAATGAACTGAACTCCACAGGTTTTTGTTGCTGTTTTTTTTNNNGTGTGTGTGTGTGTGTGTGTGTGTGTTTGAGTGCTTTTACTTGGTTACAGTTTGATGGGGCTGTTGTTGCTGCTATATTTTCTGTTTAGATGATGTATTTTGTTTTCTGTGTTTTGGGGGATTTTGTTGAGTTTGGATTCTGTTTTGTTTCTCAGAAAGAACTTAAAGTTGAGTGCATAGAGAGGAGGAGAAGATCTGAAAGTACTTGGGAGAGGGGAAGAATATGGTCAAATTATATTTAAATTTAAAAATCGTTTCAAATAACAAAAAATAAATGGCAAAGTATCACATTCAGTATTTTATATAATATTTGTCTAATAATTAAATGGACTTCTGAAGACAGTATTTGACACTTTTGCGCATCTTAAGACACAAGTCACTACTTTTAATGATAGTTTTAAATTTTCAACCAGTCATTTGAATTACATTAATCATGTTAGCAGAAAAATCTGGTGGCATCCAACTAAGCTTTATACGCTTAGCTCAAGCAATGCAGATGACTGGAGCAAGTGGGGTGGGGTGTGTTGTCAGATATGAGGGTTTTCAATCCTGATAACCTGAATCTGGCTACTTCTTTCATGCTGTTCTCAGTGGTTCAGCTGCCTGTTATTGAGACTGAGTTATCTCTCGGAGAGAATGGTAACTTTTCCTACCATACTTCTCACAACTTTCTTACATTATATTCCTCTAGGAACAAACTAGTTCTGCTCCCCAAGACCCGGAAAAGAGTAAGGGGTTGAAAGAATGGTTGAGTGCCAACTGTGGAGGGGTCACACTCTCTTCTCTGTTTCTTCCTTTTTCTTCTGTCCTTCCATTTTCTTCCTTTTCCCTCTCTTCCTCCTCCCTTTCCTTCCTTCTCTCACAGATTCATGTGTAGAGCACGTGAAACAAGAAGGCACAGGTATGTTCCTGGTGTTCCAAATGTAATAATGGAGTAAGAGTAGAAGCAAGGAACCTGAGAACACATAGTTTGATAGCTCATAACTAAAATTTAGGTCTTATTATTATGTTCATTATTTCATTCCAAAACCCATGGGAGAAAGGATTTTCACTTGATTTTAATATTGTACTTTATATTTTATTTTATTCAAAGAAATGTAAACAACTTTCAACTTTCTTGTACCCACTCACCCTGGGTAGTAGATATCTTATTGTAATTTATGCCCTGATATCTAATATTCTGCCCATCTGTAAAATTTAGCTTCACATTCTCCTAAGGTCAGTGTCCATGAAGGAGCAGCTGGATAGTCAAGTGAACTTACCCAACCTTTTTTTTCTGGGGCACTTGACTCTTTTCCCCATCTTTGCCAACTATCTTCCCTTTATAAATTTTCTTGCTTTACATACATCTCTTTTGAAATATTCTTATTAAATTTCATTTCCTTATTGTGACATTAGATTTACTTATGTGCTCTATATACAGTGTTCTGGCATGTGTGCCTACATATGAGAAGAGGGCACTAAAACCCATATAGATTGTTGTGAGCCATGAGGTAGTTGCTGGGAATTGAACTCAGGACCACTGGAAGAGCAACCAGTTTTCTTAACCTCTGAGCCATCTCTCCTTATGATACACTTATTAGAAATTTTAATAATATTCAATTTGATGGAGAATGCTTTGAGAAATAATTCAAACTGCTAAATGAAACACTGCAATGGTGAGAAAATGGAAAATAAAACTCTTAGTATATGGTTATCTTTAAGTCCCTCTGTGTTCCACAGATTTACCCCATGCCTGCCTGCCTGGGAAGGAAGGAAGGAAGGAAGGAAGGAAGGAAGGAAGGAAGGGCCCTCCCTCCCTCCCTCCCTCTCCGACAGCCTCCCTCTCTTCCTCCCTCCCTCCCTGACTCCCTCCCTCTCTTCCTCCCTCCCTCCCTGACTCCCTCCCTCTCTTCATCCCTCCCTCCCTCCCTCCCTCCCTCTCTTCTAGAATTAACCCATTTTTATTATTTTATATTTTACCATGAGGCTTGTGACCTACTGGCAAGGTTCTGGCTGGCAGCTCACGTCTTTCTCCACTGGCAGTTACATGGTGTCTCACGACTCTGCCTTCTTTTTCTTAGCATTTAGCTCATCTTTTTCGTCCTACCTCTGTTTTGCCCTGCTATAGGCCCAAAACAGTTTTTTTTAATTCATTAACCAATAAAAGCAGCACATACCAAGAATATATATTAATTTTAGAACCTAATTGTTATAATAAAGAATGCTCATAGCATTGTTGAAAGCTCATAGCATTGTTGAAAGGTTCAATATAATTACCATTCTATAATTTGTTACTATTAGATGCATTTAAAGCCTATTGTTAATTTGTTTCAATCGTATAAAATTGAAAATGGCATTAGCAATCATATTAGAAAGGCAAATAAAATATTTACTTTTACCTAGCAGGACAACATTTTTCTTAAGCCTAGTCCTCTGTATTCCACTAAACTTATCCATCACCATGCCAAGAAACAATTGCACAGTACAGATAGATTAGCCCAACAGTATCATCTGGATGACTAGCAATTTCATATTTTAAAAATCAAATCACAGTCTAAGTTTACTACAACAAAGTCTTGCTTTGCACATAGAAAGTCTTTGTTAGAGACTTTACAACCAGATTAGTGGAGATTTTAAGAGAGCCCCACCGGTGAATGGAAACAGATGATATAGGTGTAAATGAGGAGGAATTTTTGCTGAAAGTTCGAGAGGAAAGTGAGATCTGGGGAAGTTTGGAGTTAGGGTCAGAGCAGTGCTGTGCTCAACACACCAGCGGGTGCCTGTTTTCCACTTGTTGAGAAATGGAAAATGATGAATCTCAGCCACTTGATATCATAACATTTTGTTTGTTCAAGCTTTGTCTTCCTCCTCCCTCCTACTGCAGAATCTGGACAAATACTTACTCCTGAGGCTCACTGTTTGGTCAGGAGCAGCAACATCTTCTAGAAACTTCTTAAATTCTAAAGTTCAGGTCCTTTCTCACCAAAAAAAAATCTATTAGCAATTCTAATGCATTTTTAGTGTTTTAAGAACCGTGATCTGGATTTTCCTGCAGATAACCCTAGGGAGCAGCATGTCTACCATTTGCATGCACACCAGCAGGTGCACTAGAGTCACATCTAATGTATTTGCAAATATTAGCATTGCACTTTCCAAAACAGTAATTAAGTAGGTCTGTCTTATACTTTCTCTCTTAAGCAATGGATACTCTGCTTGTAAATTGTAATGTTATCAGTTCAAAATAATGGATTCCTCATCTTTGCTTTGGTGTGGCTCTCCCCATGATAAACACTGTTCTGTAGCCTTCAGGAATCAATGCCATCATCAAATTCAAAGATATTGGATTTACAATTTTATTCAGTGTTGTATAGTTCCAAAATGAAATCAGTCTCATTCTCAAATGCTTAGTTAAATTGTGTGATCTTCCAAATACATTGTCACGACCTCAGTGACTACAATATTTGAACTGTGAATAATATAAAATTTGCTTCAAGCCTTCAACCATCCCATCACTATGTGAACAATACATGAGCTTCTTACTTAATGACCATCATCTCTAACAAAGTATTTTGGTGGCTGGCCCTTGGATGTGAACATGGAAGACACATTCCCTGACTCATAGTTGCCATCCTGATCTTAAATGATATTTTACAAAGAAAATGAAGTCAAAAAATAATTTTGTCAACAACAAAATAAATGAAAAGTATTTATACGGGATATGAAATTAGAACAGACTATAAAAGGTAGAAAATACAAATACACATTGACAGAAGCATTCAATTATTCTAACAATTTATAAAACTGCCATTGATCACCTGTTACAATTCCATTAAAATGAGTGTCTATTCTGCATAGTTTTGTGACTACTGAGAAAGACTGTGATCTCTTCTCAGAGATGGAGTCCCCATTAGAAATCTTCCTGTCAAGAAAAACGATATGATCAGTCCTCACCAATGGATTAAAAGAACGTATTTTTTTATCATTGTCAGTCAAAGAAGTTTAAAAAGTAATACAATTTCTGTGCCCTCTGTTCCCCTTTGAGTAGCAAGAAGCAGGATGCCAAAGATATAGGACAGAAGAGAATCAAACGACTAGAAGGAGCCTGGTAGCTCATGACATGGGGAACAATAGTTTAAAAAGCAGGAATGTCAGAATTAGAGAAGTATGGAAAGACCAAGACTCATTATAGCGTGTTGGGCATCATCATTTGTTAATATATGGAGTATGAATCTGTATGCCCATACTTACATACATAACAACATAAGCACATACGCTCCAGCCCAAGGCAATGTGGTAAAATTCTGTGGAGTAAGTGGAAATATTTCTCTCTTGTATGTATGATTGATATGGACTGCTTGTAGTTAATAAATGGGTATGTTTTCTTGCTTAATTATAGTTGTTAAACAATTTTTTGAGACATAGATGTACTATGTAGCCATGGCTGGCCTAGAACTCATTACGTAGACCAGTTTATCCTTGATCTCATAGACACCTGGCTTCCTCTGACTTCTGAGTGCTGAGATTAAACACATTTGAAATGACCAGCATGTAGTATAAAATCTTAATAAGCTTCACTAAAGGGGTATGGTTTGCACTGATTAAATGTGGTTATCTAGCAAAAATAAACACTTATCCACATATATTGTTTCTCTTTTCCTTTAGAAGCAAATTTCAAGGTAAAATTTACTATTTTTCAGGCAGTAAGAGGGTTACTAGGAAGTCAGAAAGCTTGTGTTTTCGGCTACCAATAATCTACTGTTTCTTGTCTGATAATTACAGCATACACTCTATTCCTCCAGCCTCGTCTTGTTTATCTTCTAAAAACCATCACATTATACTGATCTACAGAGGCACGGAAACTTATATCATTCTATATGGGAGAACATGAATGTTAATCACTGTGATAACTTTTTTTTGGCAAGCCTCTCTCTTCTTTCTATGTGATTTCTGTAACTAATTCATTGGGAATTCCTATAAAATTCTGAGATATAAGCCTGAGGGTTCTCTGATCCCCATAAACCCTTTATAGTGAACACTCTGTTGATAGTGGTTCATCATTCTTCCTAACTGATGGCCTGATCACCACCATGTCTGCTCCTATTCTTGTCTCAAGGTCCAGTGCAATCATTGGTAGCTGGCCAAAGGAACAACTTCATTACATAGCCAGACCACCCCAATAGAAAGAAATCTGGAGTGAAACCAATCAGAGTCCTCTAAGTATACATGCATAAAATACCAATATTTGACCAAATTAGCATACAATCACGGAATTTATTTTAATGAATCATGATCACTTAATATTGTTTCTTGACAATTTGAGCAGATGTGAAAAAATGCATCACTGTTTATAAAAATAGAGAAGAATTGAATCCAATGAGATACTGCCTACAAGTATTTTAAGAGATGAGAGCCTTGCCAATTTCTAGTTGACAAAGAAAATTACAGCACAAATAAATTTAATTAAGTTATTAAATATTTAAGATGGATTTCACATTGTTGCTGAATGCACTCCCTTTTAGTATTTGCATCTCTGCAAGTCTGTACATGAATCAATATCAAGTATAAAACCAAACAATATAATGTATTCAGCTAAATCAAAACTTATATTTCCTGCATTCGTCTGAAATTTACAGCACTTCAGAGCATGGCATCACCATTTATATGTCCCTCCCGTTAGGAATCAGCTAATAAAACACTATTATAGATACACCACAGGCAAAGTGGTCCCATTTTGTAAAATATAACTCATTCAGTTCACACATTTGATTTCATCTAAATAATAATTTATAATAATGTTGCTCCATTTACAATGAATGTCAAATTTCTGGTAGAAAGTATAATGGGTATTTACTAACCTCATTTTCATACCACACAATATCCACTATATATGCGTTTGTCTTTATTCTCTTTCAAAAAATATGTTACATAAAGAATTGATATTTGCCATTTTAGAAAGACGGTATTAGATACACAATTACCTCCTTTGGTGAAAATGAAGCGTATCATATTGATGTTTCACAGACCTGAATATATCTACTCAGTATCATGTCTCCTCTGATACAGCACTACATTTATATTCAAAGACTAATGTAATGATATTGGGTTACAGAAGATATAAGTACCAATAAATAACCAAAGACATTAATAAAAAAAAAAAACTCAAGTATGCTCCTGGGCCATTTTACTCGGCGGCATTAAAGCGGAAGTGTGAACTCCAGCTCATTTACTTGCATAGACACTAAAAGTCACATGAGGCAGCTTGCCCAGGGAACAAGTAGAGACCATCATTTTGATAAAACATGGAGCTTTTTTCTCTCTTTAAAATGCTCCTGACTCTTTAGAGCTAAAACAGCCACTCCTACCTACCTACAAGACAGCTCCCTGGCCCATCTATTATTCTTTTTCCACTATAGTTTGTGGCCCAAATAACAAATATGTCTCATTGACACCCACTCACTTATTTACAATCACCCAAACTGAACTTCCACTAAAATGTCTTTTTAACCCGTCTATATACTGAACCTCCTGGTTTGGTTGAGCTCTAAGAGTCCCAGTTCTTCCCAATTCCTGTCCTCGCTCCTCCTCAGTCAATTCTGGCTGCTTCCTCATTCATGAATTGGCTGGTCTTCTTTTACATCCTAACTTCTCTAAATTCACGTCCCATCTCCCCCTTACTTGCATATCTTCAGGCTGGAGCCTTTCCCCCTAATTAAGAACTCTTTGAAGATGGGGTAGAGTGCTTACTGCTGTTGTGAAGAGCCTAGATTAGGTTCCCAGCACCCATGTCAGGGACCTCACAGACTCCTGTAACTCCATCTTCAAGGGATCGGTTTCCCTCTGATCTCCAAGTGCAGTTGCGCGTATATCAGTCACATAAATTGAGGCAGGCACAAACACACAAAAACCATAAGTACAAATAATAAATTAATTCTATTTTTTTTTAAAAAGAACTTTGATAAGGAATTCATGTTGAGGAGCCCACGATGGAGGTGGAAATGCGAGCTGAATTGCGATGAATTGTCTACATGTTTGAAATTGTTAAAAATAATTTTTAAATCGATCAAAGAAAGAATAACTTTTAACATGTCTTTCCTCTTTCTTCTCCATATTCAGATGTCTCTTGAGTTCCTGTGAAGACAAGGCAGTAGAAATCTCTACATCTAGGACAGTTTAAGGGGACACAAATCTACCTTTACAAAGCGATCCTAATTCTTCTCATGTGAAGAAGCCATGATAATATAGACGTCTATTTTACAACTTAAAAAAAATGCTGCGGCTAACGTGTCATGTCAGCTTGTCTGTCATATAAATTAGGTAAGAAAATAATTTGCTCGCGTATTGCTTCCAGAAAAATTACTAACTTCAAATCTAAAATTTGAAGGCAAATAGATGGTACTAGAAAACAAAATTATGCTGAGTGAGGTACCCCGACTCAGAAAGACAAATGCGGTATGTACTCACTTATAAGTGGCTACTAGTCACAAAGCAAAGAATAACCAGGCTACAATCCGCAACCCCAAAGAAACTAGGTGAAGAGGAGGGCCTCAGGAGTGGAAAATAGTTGAGCTCTCCTGAGTAAACCAAGAGTTGTGGGAGAGGAGAAGGGAGGGAATGGAGGTGGGAAAACGAGGGATCCAGATGGCCAAATTGGGGGAGGAGAGAGAGAGAGAGAGAGAGAGAGAGAGAGAGAGAGAGAGAGAGA
>LOEQ01001516.1:103878-137686 GCA_001685075.1 Bramus lutescens | reverse complement strand
AGAGAGAGAGAGAGAGAGAGAGAGAGAGAGAGAGCAATGGAAGAGGCATCTTGATAGAGGGAGTCATTTTGGGGCTAGTGGGGAAACCTGGTGCTAAGGAATTCTCAGGAATCAACAGGGATGAGCCCAGCTAAGACTCCCAACAATAGTGGAGAGGGTGCCTGAACTGGCCTGCCCCTGTAATCAGATTAGTGATTACCATAACTGTCATCATGTCATAAAAACTTCATCCAGTAACTGATGGAAGCAGATGCAGTAATCCACAGCCAAGCAGTGGGCTGAGCTCATGGAGTTCATTTGAAGAGAGGTAGGAGGGATCATATGAGCAAATGGGTCAAGATCATGATAGGGAAAACCAGATACAGCTGACCTGTGTTAATAGGAGCTCACTGACTCTGGAATGAGAGCTAGGGAGCCTGTATGGGACTGAACTAAGACCTCTGCACATGGGTGACAGTAGTGTGGCATGATCTGTTTGTTGTCCCCCTGGCATTGAGACCAGGACTTATCCTGCTTGCATGAACTGATTTTTTAAAGCCCATTTCCTATGGTGGGATAACTTGCTCAATCTTGATTAAGTGGGGAGGAGCCTGGTCCTGCCTTAACTTTGTATTCAGACTTTGTTGATGCCCCAAGGGAGGCTTTGCCCCTCTAAAGACTGGATGTGGGTCTGGGATGGGGGGAGATGAGGGGCGGGAGAAGGGGAAGGAGGGGGAAATGGAGTTGGTATATAGAATGACTGTGAACATCCAATCACCCCAGTACATGAAGTAGAATCGAAACCCAGATCCATTGTCCTTGGCTTCTCAGTCAGCTCTCCTTGTCAGCCACGTTCAGAGAGTCCGGATTGAAAAAAAAATACATTTAAATAAAGAAAAATCTAGCATTTCTTAAGAGCTCATTCTAAAGGAACATGCCTGTCGCCATATCTTTTAACAGTCACCCTAACTGCACATCTGGAACTTACTTGAAGCTTCAGGACGAGAAGAAAAAAGGATCTTGTCCCCTTAGGTCACTACTGGACTTTTTTTTTTTTGTCACATATCCATGCGCTGACATGCCTTCTTGCTCAATCTAAAATGGCTCATCTATTTAGACAATTGTCAGAGTTCATTTCCAGTAAGGACATAGAGAACCCTGGGGTTCTGCAGTAAAAACCAAACAGGCTTGCACAACAAGGGTGCATTGTTAGGTGAGTAAATGGATTAAAGGGGAGTTCTGAAAAAACAGAAAATTCAAGTATGTCCTGGCAGAGATTTTTATGCTTCAATTTCACAAACTCGAAACATTAGTGTAAGCACATACACCTGTACTTTCTTACATACAACCAGTTACATAGAGCTCTGGAAAGAAATGGGGCCTTCCTCTTCTCTTCCAACAAAACTAGCATTCGCCTTTACCACAAATGATGTGCTTTTGTTTTATTAGTTCATTTGTCTCTCTGTTTCTGTAAAAGAGCTTCTGTCATAGGAAGAAATATGAGAAACTTGATATTCAGAGGCCATGTTCATTGTCAGGAGTAGTCATTTCAGCAAGCAATCAGTAAAAACTTACAGCCCATGAGGACAATGTAAGCAAGCACTGTGCTGACACTGTGAATGGACAGAAGAGAAGGGAAATATCGAGCTGTGTTCACTTCTCAGATTTTATCTAGTAAGGAGGAACTGTTTTAGACTGAGCACAAGTATGCTTTTCAATCCAACCCTCTGTTTGCTACCAATTCAATAAGGAACGCTTTAAATACATTGGCATTCTGTTTGCTTCCCTGAGACTTTAGTACAAGCTGGCTGCCTTTCCACTGAAAGAAAAAAAATCTACCCCAATACTGCAGAGTGGCTTAGGGAGAAATAATGCAAAAAATACCTAAATTAAACATAATAGAATACAGTTCTCATTTCTTATTAACCAGCTCTTTAAATCAAAAATATAAAAAATAAAGTGTCATAGAATTAAGTTTATAACTAAATTAATCAGAAAATAGTCAGTCTAGATAAATATTATGGGCACTTATTTTATAGTTCTCATTTACAATGGGTATATTTTATATTCCACTATTTTATGTTTATCTTAAAAGTATGTTAGACTAGGAGTCAAATCCTTGCCCTTTTAGTGTGTACTTCACTGCAGCAGTTTGAGAAAAAGGGCTTAACTTTTCTGTATCTCTTTGTCACATGTAGAGTTAAGCTTAGTGAGCCTCTCTTAACCCATGGGAACACCTTGGTCTGTGCTACATGCTTTAGCTTCCAAGTTAGGTCATCAACTCATTAAGAGAGAAGGCTTTGTTTTCTCTAGGGGCGGTAGACAGTTTTTCTGAATTTCACCTACTTTGTAAACAGAACAGAATAGCAGAGTATAATTGTAGTCCTCCAAAATGGGAAAGAGAGTTGGGGGAATCCAATAAATGTTTTTGAAACACTAAGTCAAATATCTCACTCTATTTTAAAATTACTAGACTCCATTCCAGAAAAACATTTCTATTCATCGGTAAGGAAGCTGCAGTGTAGGATGCATGCCCTTAATCAAAGTGATCAGAACCAGGAATTTCCTTGTAAATTGAAAGAAAAAAGTACTTCAAAGTCAAGAATTCTAACCACCAAAAATTTAAAAAAGGAAAAGGTCTCTTTTTAATGTGGTCATGGTTTCTCCTTTGAATAGGTCTGCAGTGAGGTTTCAAATATTTCTTTCTTTTTAAATTAGCATATGTTAATTGCTAATGGATTTCTTTACTGCTAAACACATTGTACTTTGATGCTTTAATCACACTCACCCCTCTATTACCCAGTTCTCTCCTTCTTCTTCCCCATATTTCCCTTCTCCACATTCTTAATAATTCTTCCTTTCCTTTCATATCCTTTTATCACCCTCTAAATCACACATGTGAGAGAAAATGTGATGCTTTCTGTTGGGAGACTGATTCATTTTGCTTCTTATAATAATGTACAATTCCATCCATTTTCCTGAATAGGATACAATTTTATTCCTCTTTATGACTTAGGAAGACTCTGCTGTGTATATAATCCACCCTATTCTCCTTTGTGCATGCATCAATGGGCCCTTTGGTTGATTCTATAGTTTGATTGCTGAAAACTGCTTAAGGAGCCATGGATATACAGCTGTCTCTACAGTAAGCTGACCTTGTAAAAATGTATTGCAGAAAGTCTTTTTTATACTAAATATTGACTTTATTTAATATGTGTATGTGTGAATATGCATTTTGAGGAGGGTACATTGGAATGTAGGTGTCCATGGAGGTCAGAAGAGGTTTTATGATTCCGAGGGGCTGGAGTTCATAGTAGTTGTAAGCTGTCTGATGTGGGCACTGGGAACTGTACTTGGGTTCTCTGAAAGAACAATAAGTAACTAGTTAGCTGTGTCTTTAATCCCTGAATATTTTTTGAAACTATTTATTCATGTGTGTGTGTGTGTGTTTGTATGTGTGTGTGGATGTGAATGTATCATGTATGTGTGGGTAGTCACAGAAGCCAGAAAGTCTTTAGGTTCCCTGGATCTAAAGTTACTGGCAGTCGTGAGCCACCCAATTTAAAGAGCTTCTGCTCCAGCCTTGGAAGTTCTAGTTTTAATGATAAAATTCCATACTGATTTCCATACAACAGGGCCTGCACCAGTTAGCTTCCCCACCAGTAGTGTAGAACGGTTTATTTATCCTGTATCCTTGACAACATCTGTCCTCTACTGCTTTGATGAGGGCCATTCTTACAGTGGTGAGATGGAATCTAAATGTCACTTTGATTTACCTTTACTTCCTAGATGTCTAAAACTGGTAAACATTTGTGTGTGTATGTGTATGTATGTGTAGTTATTAGCAATTTGTACCTAAAAATTCCATTGCTTTGATCTTTTTATATTTTTCTGTGTGCAACATGGCATTATTGTGGTGTGTGGTTAAAAAACAGTGGATGGTTTAGGACCATTAGTGATGACCAGATCCATGGTTGGCCAGACACGGTTCTCTGCAAAGCCAGACTGTCACTGACATAGGTTACGGCTTTGTGGTCTGGTGCTATCTTATTCACTGTCTTTCTGAATCCTGCTGACACTTTTATATCTAAGAAAGGTACTTAGCAAGTCAGAGAGATGACTGAACGCATTGTCTACATGCAGCAGCTTGCACGGAAAGTTAGGACAGTGCTCAAGGGCAGTCCACACAACCAGTGCCTCAAAACTTGAACAAATTGTGCTACCAATCTCTTCCTCATTGTCCACATTTACCAGTCTTCTCGTAACCAATTTAAGCTTCTTAACAAAGTTTTCTTGTTGATGATGATGTTGAAAAATTTTATTTGCATCAGGAGGAAGGAAACACTTTCTGCAACCCCCTGAATTTGTATGCTTCAGCAATAAATTAAAATATTTCTCATTGGTAAAACGTATTGATTGTAGGGCTTCCTATATATTTCCTAATAAATCTGTTCATAAATCTACTGATAACAGTTTAAAACTCTGAAACTACAACCCAATTTCCTTCCAAGCTAAAACAAAACAAAATAAAACAAACAAAAAATACTATACAGTTGGTAAGTCATCCTTAACTCAAAAAGCATCAAAACAAGGTTTTTTTTCCACATCCAAAGGTTTCACTGTAGAATTTAACTTTAATGTTTATTGAAATAGCTTTCTTATTGTACTCAGATGTCAATGGTTTATGTGCACAGCTTTTATTACATCATATAATTACAATGGAAAAATGGTGTGCTGATCAACCTCCACATATCTGCAGTGAAATGTGGTGGATTATCCTTCACAGTCTACTGATGACTCTGCACCCCATCTATGTCAGGACCCATGCTTCACAGAGAAACAGAGGACATCCCCCAAACTGCAGAGTGAATTACATGGGAATATTTAGATGACTGTTTGGCATGAACTAGTATCATTCCACCCACATGGTACAAAGCACTCGAATCTAAAATGTTGAAATGTTTTTCAAATCTAAATTCATCTGTGACTGCAAACAAGACATTATGTGAATTCTATCATATACCTCATTTTCATGTAGAGGCTATAGAATGCAGTCTTTACCCATTAGGAGAAAAAGCATGATTTCTCTTTGTTTATGTGTCATGGGGTATTGCAGTGCCACATCACGAAAAGGGGTATACAACATATACTTAAACACTTAAATGTGAAATAAATATAATACATGCACTACAGATGATGCCAAAAATGTCTGCAATATAAGGTGCCTTCTCACATTCTAGCCAAGTCACCCTGTGGTCAAGAGTTCATCTTGTCCCCTACTATTTAAGATGCATAAGTGTGGTTTCGAAAAGTACAAGACACTTTCTAATTATAATCATATGTAGCTGAGCATTAGGATTTGATAAATAAAACTAAAGTCCCAAAATAAACTTCAAACCAAGAGGCATTTATGGCTATAGGAAAAATGCGTTTTCTAACTGGATACTAAGTGGTGGTAAGTGTAGAAAAAGATTGCGATCTGCATGATTTCAGCATTCTTGAGTTGTATCTAACATGACTGTTTTGGAATAACCTTGGTTTTATTCATGTAATCTCTCATTATACTCTAAGTAAGCAAAACCATCAGAGTTGGATACATATTGCTAAAACTATTGACACTGCCAGATAAAAGAATATGTCAGTTATCTTTGACACAAGCTTATGTAAACTAATGTCTTGGTTTGAAGATAAATGCTCACCCTGTACAGGCTCAAGGGTTTGAACCCTTGGTTTCCAATTGGAAGTGACACTTAGGAAACTGGAGTATTTTGCAGATAAGGCTGGGCACTGAAATATATAACCTTACCTGCGCTTTTGTCCCATCAGTGTTTCCTGATCCCTCCCTATGTGGGTGAGCATTCTCACAATCTTTTGTTCACAGCCAACTGGTGAAGGACAATTCTATATTCTGTCAATTATGATTTAAATAAATGCTTATTGGCCAGTAGCCAGGCAGGAAATATAGGCAAGACAACCAGACAGGAAGTAGAGGCAGGGCAATGAGAACAGGAGTATTCTGGGAAGAAGGAAGCTCTCCCCACAGTCCTGCCCAGACACACAAGATGGAAGATGTGACCTACCCCACCAAAAAAGGTACCAAGCCTTGTGGCTAACATTGATAAGAATAATGGGTTAATATAAGTTATAAGAGTTAACAAGAAGCCTGAGATAAGGGGCCAGTCAGTTATAACTAATGCAGAATATCTGTGTGATTTTGGGGGGCTAAGCAGCTGTGGGAACTGGGCAGGACAGAAACCCCAACAAGCAGGTCCTCATGCTACAGCCAACTGTCATCCCTACCCCTATGTCCTACCCACCATGGCAGAGCACACTGTAAACCTAAATGTTTCATTTTGTCAGATACTTGGTCACAGCCACGAAGAGAGTAATTACTGAATCAAGGCACATTCTAACATGGACAAAACATTTGTTCTGACTTTTTGCGGCCCTCCTTTTGACTTGAATTGCATAATCTGATTTTGTGGCCACACTCTCCTGTCAGCAAGTCCCCTGTGAAATCTATATGCCTCTTTATTTAGTCCCTTGCTGTCTATGGGTCCAGCTCTCAACTACTGGGACTGGGATGTTTCATGACTTTTCTTGTGACTTCAGCGAAGGTTTTTAGATTTTTTTCCCAAGAGTAGGGTTAAGCAACAAAGACTCAGGACAGACACAACTGGCATGCAGACCCTCAGTTGTAACACTGAAGGTTTTACACTGAGAGAAGAAGAAATGCATTCTCGCTTCCCTGCTTAAATTACCTTTACCAACTCTCTCCCCAGCTTTATCTTTCTGCTGTTGCATTTCCAAATATCCTCAACCATGAGACCTGGTTCTACAAGAAAACTACCTAATGTGGGTCACAACTCTTACCATTTTTAAATAAAGTAAGTTTTCTATGTAACAGGTTAAGGTTATAAAGCATTTTCATGAAGTAGAATGCAACTTATTCTTGTCAAAAAGCAAAGACAGCTTAGAACTCACTGTATTTCATCAAATAAGCATCATTTATTTTTATGAACTGTGGTAAAAATACTGTGAATATCTATAAAGAATATCACATGCATTGTTTTTGTTTGAAAATAGTAGTTTTTCAGTTTTGTGAAAATGTTTTTTAGATATTTTTCTCCACATAAAGAATAGTTTGTGACTCTCAAATTATAAAACAGGTAAATTATTGAATTAAACAATTGTTTAAGTTGTTTTATATTAATTCAGAGATATTATCTTAGTAATATCACTATATTCTATATTCCATATTACTAAGTCTCAAAATCAACTTTTTGAGGACTACAACAGAAAAATTTTTCCTACTGTCAAGAATCATTTGAATCCCTGATGTAGTTCCCAGAGACCAAGTTCTGCCCTCACTTCAAAACTCATGCTAAATTCCAGGAATCAAGGAGATATTGAAATATTACCGAAACTGAATGAGATCATAGTCAGCCAGTTGCACAAGCCGGCAAAGAGGGAATGACGTGGTGGGATGACATTCCTAACTCTACAGTAACAAACAAGCCTTCAAAGATACTCAGGATGACGCATGTACCAGGTATCACATGTAGGAAATTACAGCTGACTCAATTGTTTTTCGTCTTATGGAATGGTACAAAACGGATACAGAGAACTGGAGCAGAGGTAAATGTCACAGGTATTCAACTCTATTAGAGAAAAACATTCTCCCCAGCAACTGTTTTCAAATTCTCACACCAAGAAAACTGGGCTTTCGGCATTGCAGAAAGAGTCTCAACCAAAAATTTACAATTGAACTGGTAGTAGCTGCAAGGTGATGCTTGCCAGGCAGCTCACCCATGGCTCAGTTCCTTCTTGTCCCAAATGAAAACTAATACTAATGTCTTCTCATCACTAACTTGCAGAAATGTTTATCTGTGATGTCAATTTGTCCAATCTCTTTAGAGATAACTTGAGCCAGAAATTAAGATCTGTGAAGAATAAAGAAGGTTATTTCCATAATTCTTAATACCTTTGGTTTCGATGCTCTGTTTTGAGAAGTTGGTGAAAAAAAAAAAGAAGTACAAATAAGTATCAGTGGAAATAAACCCCCAAAAGATAGGGACATTCACACTTATATGTTGCAGCTGTTTATACTCAAAAATAATAAATAAAAATGAACTTACAAATGATAAAAAAATCCATATTCCCATTCTACACCCCACATATTGACTAGTAAGTTAACTTTTGTTCAATTTTGAGTTAACAAAGCTATACAAAAGCAGTTTACTTATATATTATTATGCATATGCAAAAAATAGCCACCACTAGTGTCATTTAAAATCGATCTTTTAGTAAAATTTAACATGAACAGGATGAATTTGAAATTTTATTCTAAAATTTCAGTATGGCAGTTGATAGTCTGATAATTTTCAGTAGAGAATTTTAGAAGATACCATGTTTTTGACAAGAGGTAGATTTGGTACCTATATTTTTTTCAATGAGATTTTATAGGGTATGGATGCAGCACATTTGTTAGAATATTTCCCTAGTATGCCTAAATCCTAGAACCGTGAGTTCAGTCAGAGCTCTGGATAAACCAGATGTGGTGGTACACACCTGTAATTCCAGTACTTGGGAAATGGAGGTATAGGATTTAGAAGTTGAAGGTCATCCTCCACTAAACAGTGAGTCTGACACCAGCTACATGAGACTATACTAATTAGATTGTATAGAGAAAGATAGATTGTAATTTATTATTGTAAAGAACTTAGAAGAGTAAAACCCATATTGAGGTCCCCTTTTCTTATGTCAACAAAACATGGATTGTTTCGTGTGAGAAGTAGACTACCAATTGAAGGTTGCAACCAAGATACTTTTCGCAAATGGAAAAAATGCAAAAACATGAGAGGCTTGCTGAACACATCCTTCTATTGGAAAATGGTGGGGTGTAGGTAAAGCTGGAGTTTCTTCCTCACGCTTGTCTGTGTTCTGACCCAAGGGCTGTCACTCATGACAGGGTTGTCTTTGATCATGACTGGGGTATCTTTAAGTATGTAGTTTAACCTGTCAGGGGTGTTTTCTTCAAATTTTCTACTTAATCTACAATTTGTTGCATGTTTCCTTGGAGCTCATTTCTATGCTAGATAATGACAGATATGTAACTAAAGTAGATGAGGCCACAGACTTCCTGGAGTGTATTCTAGAGGCTACAATGGGTGTCTAAACAAGTAACTGTTATCAGAAAAATATGTTCTGAGAATGTAAAGAGGAGAGGAGCTGCATGAAGCATACAGCAAGAGAATCTAGCTTGAACATTGCTGTTTTATCACAGAATTGTCTTGTGTGTTGATGTGTATGGGAACATGATGTGGGGAAACCTAAAAGAGATTTAGCAACACACACACACACTCACACACACACACATTAAGATGTTTGAAGCACTGACAAATAAATATATATATATGAAAGGACAAAGAAAGCTAGAGATACTGTAAATTTCTGTGTTTCTGTTTGTAAAATCAGATATCAACCTTATTCTAATTGTGTAAATAAAAAAATGAGAGTGACAAAGAAACACCTCTACTTAGCTAAGGAAACAGAAACAATATAAACTGGAATTTGTTTTCTTTTGTCTTGCTTTATTATTTATACTGTCTATTTTTAAAGTGAACTTAAACTTCATGCTTCTGTAAAGACACGAAAGCTAAAGATTTTTCTGTGTTAATCCAAAATCTTTAAGATTTTTAGTTGTTCCTTGAGGGGATGTATTGCACTAGTATGGATGATTGTGGAAATTTTAACCAATATCAAGGGTATGAGTGTAGGTAGCAAGGGCCATGGCATTCTGTACTCTCTGAAAAATCTCACTCTATAGTTCTAAATTTAGTCTCTACAATTAGTGAATGGCCTTTATGTATTTTCTCAAAAATAAATTTCAATAAAATATTATTTGAAAATTTATATGGAGCTTGGGAGACATCTTAGTGGGTAAAATGGTCTTATATGTTGTTTTGTATACATGACACTGTCTTATTCAGCTTTTCTTTAGACCTTGAAACAAATTGTGTTTTCTTCAGTGAAGGCACTAGGTGAAACAGCAGTCCTGAATTTAGCAGTTACATTATAAAAACAAAACAAAACCTACATTTTTGGTGTGCTTTCTGCTGTTTCATTTGTAACCTCTTGCATCTGAGTAGGTGAAAGTCATGTAACGCCTCTGCACATTACAAAAAATTACTGGGTTTTGCTGTTGTTTTATATTCACGTCTGACATAGATAAATTGAGTTAAACTACCGAAAGAAAATTTCAAGCATAATTTAAGCCAATGCATTATTTCATTTCACTTGTGAATTAGCTCAGTTTGTCCATTGAGTTAGTTCCTAATGAATTAGTTCCCATTTCATTAGAAACAATAATATAATTTTAACCAAACTTTGTGTACATGTAATGAACTGGAATATTAAATATGAAGAACAAAGGGTCACAAGACAAATTTTAATTTTTCCTCCCTTTGCACACTGACATATATCATAAATCCAAATTACCCCAACCTCACCTCATTCCCATTCTTTCATTGATTCTTACTTATATTTAGAATAGGAGTCTAATTCAAGGTTACCTGCTTTGTCCCTCTTGATCCAACTCACCCTTCTCCATTACACTGCCTGTCTCTGAAGAGTATGCCTTGTGGACCGTATCAGTAAGAACCTCTCCTTGGGTGATCATCTAACTTCTGTGATTAGGTGTCCCTGAAGAAAAAATAAATCAACAAGAAAAATGATGCCAGTAAGTTTATTCCTTGATACTTTCTCACTCGGTGTGTTCCTAACTTAATCCACTGCAACTTCAAAGCAATTTCAGGAAGACTTTTCCTATTCATACTACAGACATTCTGTCTTCCCCTCAGCTCTTAGAGCCTAAGGGAGTGCAGTTCATTTATTGGTAACTAGTCCTCATAACTTTATTAATAAACCCTCCTTGTACTCTCAAATCGTATTGTGTCATCCATCCTCTGTTTAAACTTGGACTAGTTAACCTTAACTGCCAATTTGACACACCTTTAAGTTAACTGAGAAGAGAGACTCAGTTGAAACATTTTTCCAGGCAATACTGGACTGTCAGCATGTGGGGAGGTTGTACTCGTTGTTTATTAACATAGCAGGACCCAGCTCAGTGTGTGTAAGAAAGCATTAATCTAAGAAAAAGCCACCAAGTAGTATTTTCTATGGCTTTAGCTTGAAGTTCCTGTTTGAGTCTGGCCCTGATTTTCCGTAGTAATGGACTGGAAGTGTAATGACCTGAAAATATGAACCAAACAAACAGATTCCTCACACTGCTTTTGGTCAGCATTTTATCACAGAAACAAACAAAAACAGTTGAAAACAGAACCCTAAGCCATATGATTTGATTTAATTTTAAAATGGAAATCGGATCAGAGAAAAGGTAGGTGTTGTGGCCAAGGGTCCACAGCCCCCATGTAGTCAGTGAATGAAGCGTGGGAATGAAGAAGTACTCCTAGCCAATGACTGCAGAAAGCCTTCTAGAATTAAGTAAAATGACAAAATGATGGAGATGTCTGCTGGAAATATTCAGTTGAATCATTGATATGCTCCTGGGAATTAACCCTGAACTTTCGTAGAGGCAGGAGCTCAACATTTATGATCAGAATTCTGTCTTTTGTCCACTTTGACTTCCTTCTCAGGCAAATTGAACATGCGCGGCTGGGTGCATACCTGTTAGAAGCTACGAGCCCCCTCCTCCTCTTGTAACTATATCAAAAATCCCATTGATAATGACATCAGTCACTGGTGAGCAACTGCAGTCTGTTCTGTTTTTATCCCTAAAAGAGGCGCCCACTGTGCAGTCCAAGCTGTCCTTGTGTTCAACTTGCTATATTCGGCTGCTGTTGACCCACGGTTTTCAGTCATTCTGCCTTAGCCTTCTGCCTGCTGGAGCACTCGATTAGTATCACTTCACCCAGCCTATAGCTGGTTAGCTTGAAACTGCTGGCCGTCCCTGAGGTTGAATTGCAGGGACTACTGCATCGCAAACGCGTGGATTTGTGTAGAGGATTAACACATGCTTCTTGAAAGAGAGCAAACGAATTTCCCTTAGGAGAAGGAATGCCAGAATATTATGTGGCAGAACAAACAGATGCCTCTGGTATATAGAAGCAAGAATGGACTCAGCTATTATTCTAATTTATATTTCACACATACTTTTATTAGCAAACAAAAAAATCCACTGAAATAATCTGAACTTTGTTTCATGGAAAGAAAAGAAAAATATCAAACAGTCGCAGGTGTGCATGCAGAATTTATGGCTCTCAGAGCACTTTTCCTCTCCTGTCTTGCAGCTCAGGTGTTTCAGGATGAAAGTTCTGAATTCCATACTCAGAGCTTTGTTTTGTGAGTCAGACAAATTTTGTGAATTCCAAGATTGCAAATGTCATCTCTGGAGCATGAATTGTGTTCATATGAAGCTAATAAAATACAGTGGGGAATAAATGCACAAAAAGATACAGTGGAAATATTTAAGAATCTCTGTGAAAATTTAGCCAGAGATATAGTTCTGGGCCAAAGGCCAAAGTTCCTCAATTGGTCATGTCTTCTGCTTTTCAATTTGTAATTTACCCAGGACCCAGGGGTCATTTTAATACTAAAAATAAAGCTTCCACATCCCCTTTGATAACAACTTGACCAAGAAAGAGTTTAAATATAATACAATAAAATAAAAGCTTGACTAGAGGCACTCACTGACTCAGACATGAATAATTAGTATAAAAATCACAAACTAATGGTCATAAAGTTGGATGCATAAAAGTCTTATAATAGCTTTGAATCAAACAGTAGTAGGCTTGCTGTGTTGAAATTTAAGGAAAAATGCAGAAGAGGACTTTGTACTCTTCATCAAAGAATATCAGAACACTCTGTGGCTCTCAGTAATCTTAATATGAAGATTCAACTTAGTTCTTCAGGCTACAAAGAAAATACAAATATGGAAACTGAGAATAATTTCTTTCTGTTTTTTTCTGGAAGAAAATATATTTAAATCCTCATATATATGTGTGCATTTGCATTTGTGTGTGTTTTATTTATGTATGTTATACTCATGTGTGCACATGACTGCGTTTGTGTGTGGTATGTACATGTGTATGCACATGTGGCATATTAATGGGTATATATTGTATACATATGGTATATTTATGCTTGTGTACACATCTGTGGTGTATGCACTATATTCCTGTGTATGTGTGTTGGGGGTTTATCTTACTTGTGCCATCAGAAGTTGCCATCTGATGTCCTTGTTTTTCCCTCCTAGCATTGGGACCACAGGCACCCATTCCCATAATTAGACGGATGCTGCAGACAGCAGCTCACGTCCTCATACAAGTATTTTACACACTGAACTGTTTCTGTCACCCAATTTCAAGCATTCTTTCAATGTGCCTTTTTAAAAAACAACTCCAACTATTGATGTGACCTTATACTCAGTTAAGAAAGCAACAATCACCTGTGTAAGGTTTATTTGCTAACACTCATCAAGGCAAACCAACATCCCCGGCCCCAACTTCAACAACTTAGAATTAGACTTATGCCAAAAATGGAATATGCTTTTAGAGCACTTAACAGGATGTTTAAAAGAAAAGTCTGGTTACCAGGAAGTAAAGTGAGAGGAAAATGCTGATAGGATCTTGGAATTAAACAACAATAATGAGAATGAGTGAAAGAAGATAGACCCAAAGTCCTGAGCATCGGTTAGCATATTTAGCCACCAATGCTTTTAAGCTATCATTTCTCTCCCACGAGTTGCAAAATGGTATGAAAGCAAGCAGTCTATGTCAGCCCATTCTGTCCATGGTCATGTAGAAAATATTGTAAATGGTGTCCTTTCAGGGATGGGATTGCATTTTGATGGGAGTTTTACTCTACTCCATTTGGACAACTTATCTTATAATTTGAACTTGATGCAAATCTTGGATACCTATTTTGGGCTTAAGATGGAGCAAGCCACTCCATTGCTGGTGAGCAAGATGCAACCATGTGTGGCTCCGGTCCAGAATGCACCAAACAAATGTCTGCATGTATCACATCTAGTAAATCTAGAGTCTCCCCAATTTCTAAACAAATGACTGTAGAGAAACATATATAACCCACAGTTCAAACAGCTTTATCTCTGCCTGTCAAGAGAACCTTTACATATTAAAACTGCCTGAAAAGAGCTTTTAACCATGAACATTCATCAATATTGAGCAGGAAAGCGCAAGCTATTGTTATGGAAGAACCGATATTGCCTTGCCTAATATGTAACAAGAAATTCAACACTAAAGGCAAAGTCTAGCAACACACTTCAAGAGCCATACCCTAACCTTCTCTTTCTAAGTCATCAGCATGAAGGGCACAATATTGAACTTCACTGTTACTGTCTCAGAAATGAAGCCCAGAAAAGAAGAAAGAAGAAGCAAATGGGATGGCACAGGCATGAGACAGGTGGGGAAAAAGGATTGCTATTGAATACCAAATCACTACACACAGAAAAACACATAGAAATGCATAGTCCACGTGTGCTTGCTCGTTGTATTTAAGAAGCATTACCACGCCCTCTTACGACTCTGTCGTTTAAAATGAAAATCAAAGTGTTTATCACTGAATAAGAGATAGCCATACTGTATCTCCCAACAAATATTGGAAGGAGACAGAACTTTCAATACAAAACAGTTGTCTGGAATAATGCATAGTCTAACCTGCTAATCTGTATTGGTTTTGCATCGTTCCTTTGATAATTTCTGAACATGTCACTCCTCCACTGATTTCCAAATCATTTCCATTACAAAGTGTGAGGTGGAAGAATGTTAGTCAACTTAATAACTTAGGAATAGGAAATTATCCCAGGTGCTACCAATTAATAATCTGCTTGCCCTCCCTCTCCTGTCCCCAGGGACTTGTCAAAACTCAGTGAAGAGACATTGGAGAGCTCTGCTCAGTTGCAAACAGAATTAAGGCCGCAAAGCTTTCAGTCTCATTTTCTCCATCTTCTTTTGAAATTGAGAACACACACAAGATTTGCTTTGAAGTTAGGGATGCCTGAATATGATCTTATTGATTTCCATAACATGTTTTTGCTCTGCAATGCGGATGTGCATTTTTTTAAACATATTAAGCAAGTCTTTGATCTGATTTGTTCCACCAGAACACCCGGTGGAGGCTGAAAACCATTTCTATATATGGATTTGCTGTGCCGAGTGGAAGCCTGCTCCTGCTTGAGAGAGGTTGGAAACATCCCATCTGAAAGCTCTTTGCAGCCTTCCTCAGCCTAAACATTTTACTCAGAGGGTTAAAGGTCACCAACTGTCAAAACAAAATCCAAACTACACAGCGGGGAAGCTAAGCAGAATGGAAACTCACTTGCTGAGCTAAATACTCTCTGGAGCAAGCAGTAAAACTACCCTTAAAATGTAACAGGTATATTACAGTGATTTCTACTGATTTTTACAAATTGAGTGCTAACTTTAAAAAACTAACAGCTTAAATATCAACGTACAGACTGAACTGAACTCTAGAAAGTGGGCAGCCAAGCCAAACTTTGCACCGTCGTCGCGACCAGGCTGTGAACTCCAAGAACCAGATGGCTTCTTGAGCCTAAAACTTCAAAAATCTCCCCCTAAAGTTTCCAGTTTCAAATAAAGTTGTTTGTTTTTCAGGAGTGAAGAGAACAGGACATTTTTGCTTTTGTACGGCTAGCTCCACCACTCAGGCCTTGTAAGCCTTTTTGCCCTGGATTCTCATACTAGGATCAGGACCCTTAGCACTCAAGTCTCAACACAGTGTCCTCTTTCAGCCCACTTGTCACCTGACCTAATTTTCAGCCTTTCCTCTGCACAACTTCATGTGGTTCTAAAAGTTTAACTTTACAGAGACCAAATATATAGGTTAATGTTTTCAAACCATTGTAAAAAAAAATTCTTTTATTTTTAATACAAAAAAACTCTTCCAATTTTTAAATCAGATTTAGCTTTTTTCAGGATAAAAATAGTGCAAGGTTCTGTTTTATGAAATAATTTTATGCATTAGCTCTTTTTTTTCTAATGTGTGGAGTGCCCCACCCCTTCTGTGCCTTAGAAGGAAGAAAGTACAGAGAAGCATACTGAAACCTGAAGGGACACCAGGGAAGACCTGAGAGCAGTGTTAGCCTCAATGTGTTCAGTGATAAAGGTCTGTGTGTTAGCAGCCAGTGTGCTGTATGCTTTTGTGTGTAAGTTGTTCGCAGTGAGACACTGAGCCCATAAAACTAGGAGAGAGTACAAAAAGAGAGTGAGGGCCTTTGATTTTAAGAAAATGAGAGCACCTGAAAAGGGAGGCTAACCTAGGCACACACAGTGTTTGGGAACTGTGCTATTCCGTGTTTTCACATTCATCTCCCTTTCTGTTTGACCTTCAGTTCAAATGCCAATGATTCTACCTTCCACACAGATTCATTGCTTCCTATTTGGAGCACACTATGGTCCTGTACATCACAAGTTTATTGGTAGGATTCAATAAAAAAAATCATGGAAGCAAAAATGCTTTGGAAAATGTGAAGAAACTATAACCTTAAATATGAAAATCAATTCATGTATCCAAATATGCACAAGAGAGAATATGGGATAAAATAAGGCATACGAAAAATGGTAAATGTTTAAAATGGTTGACCTATAGAAAGAGCAGGCCAGGCATTTAAGAACTGCCTTCAGTGGAGTAAGCATTATTAACATTGGAGAGTACAAAACGTCCAAAACCAGGGTGAGCCTAAACTTCAAGGTATACATTTAAAATTTTTCAGCACTTTGGTTTGTTGAGCAATGAAGTAGATTAATCTTTAGAAGAGACTGTGGTTTGACCATTTTAGGAATTTGGAAAATGGAGAATCATCACTGTCTGATGTGGCTCACACTTTGGAGCTAAGCAAAAGGAGTAAGATTAGGTCAGTCCTGAGGTATTTGGCAGCTCTGAAATGGTCCAAAGTATTTTAAAAGGAACCTATGGAAAGTTTTTGTAGCTTTAATTTAAAGCTACTCATTTAAAAATAATTTGTGGCTGTGGTGGTAAACAACATAAGCCCAAGACTAAAGAGGCTGAGCCAGTGAACTTAAACCAATATCCTGCCCTAACCCAGTAAATAGGGTCATATCTCTGAGCACCTCCAATGGTTGTGGAGAAACCAAGAGGTGGACCAGTCTGGAACCAGAAGAAGAGCCAATGGTGTTTGGGGAGGTCCACCACTTTGAAGTAACTTCAAAGGAAGTTGTGGATGAGGGTAGGGACCAGATGTGACTCCATTTTAGGCCCATAGTTGTTTGAGACATTCCAAATTTCCCAGCAACTGCAGTTGTAATCAAGAAACCAGAACTGGATTTGACTCTCAGTAAGTACTAAAGATTTGTGAAAAATTCCATAGCTCAGAGGACAAGCTGCAACATGGATGGGAGGCCCTAGCTAATACGAGATGATAATCAACTCTCAGAGGAGGACTAAATAGAGCCCCTGGCCCGAAACACTGTTCTCATGGAAGAAAACGAATCCCAAGTCCTACTAGGAGATATTTCTGGAGTACAGATTGCAAATGCCACCACCTGAAAGTGAAAATTAAAAAAAGAAAAACTTGACTATACCATAAGCTAACAACAACAACAACAAAGCTTAACTAATACTTAAGTTAACAATTAAAAATTCCAGTCCTAAGGAGTTGGTGGCTTCTCTCTGAGCTGCTGGTCAGCAAATTCCTATAAAACCCAAATCATCACACACTGTTGCTATTGCTATTGGTTATTCTGAGAACTTTGATGGTAATATCTTAGTTCTGACGATATCATATACTTGAGCTATAAGATATGGAAAAATCAGGTTGGTATGGACCTGGGAGCTTGATACGTCTGGGATAGTTTTCACAGAGCTGTAAGTATTACGTAACCTAGTAGAGAAGAAAAGTCGCCACTAATCATACCCAGCTATGATCTCTGCCCTCTGCTATAATGTCTAGATTGAAAACATCTACTTATTGGTGCAATAATGGTATAAATATCTACTTACAGTAGATAGTGATTAACAGAGGCTCACAACTGGCCAAGGTGTAGAAGAATAAAAGAATTCAAAATGCTCGGCCATAAAGGGAACACACACATCACAAACACCACACATACACATATAAACACACATGTGAATAGATAGATATAAATAGTTATATGCTGGGGACAACGGTCTGTCACTTGCTTTTTTTTTTTTTGATTTTTGACACAGGGTTTCTTTGTAGTTTTGGGTGCCTGTCCTGGAACTAGCTCTTGTAGACCAGGCTGGCCTC
Organism: Bramus lutescens; assembly: GCA_001685075.1. Taxonomy (NCBI): domain Eukaryota; kingdom Metazoa; phylum Chordata; class Mammalia; order Rodentia; family Cricetidae; genus Bramus; species Bramus lutescens. The sequence goes on along the minus strand of LOEQ01001516.1, from coordinate 119,418 downwards.
AAACGCACAGAGATCCACCTGCCTCTGCTTCCCCAGTGCTGGGATTAAAGGCCTGTGCCATCACCACCTGACCTCACTTGCATTTTAATAAAACACTGATTGTCTAGTAGCCAGGCAGGAAGTGTAGGCAGGACAAATAGAATAGGAGAATTTTGGGAAGATGAAAAGTTCAGTCTGCAGTCATCACCCAGATGCAGAGGAAGCAAGATGAGAATGCCTCACTGATAGAAGGTACCAAGCCACCTGGCTAAGACAGACAAGAATTATGGGCTAATGTAAGTTTTAAGAGTTAATAAGAAGCCTGAACTACTAGGCCAACCAGTTTATGATTAATGTGTGTTTCTTTGGGACAGAATAGCTGTGGGACTGGGCAGGTCAGAAACCTCCATCTACAGTTATAAATACAGATATAGAACCTAGGCCCCCACTCGCAAGGCTCAGGGATCATTGAGGAAGAGTACATAGAAAAATGTGAGAAACAGAGGACGTGGATGACAAGTAAATATTATCTATAGACACAGCAGAGCGTCTGCACATATGAGCCCACAGCGTTAGAGACATATCCAAAACATGGGCAAGCCTATGACAGACCAAATTACAGCTCAGAGAGAGAAGCTCGGCACATACAATGTCTGAAAATGTATTGCTGTGATTGGTGTAAAAAAAAAGTTGAATGGTCAATAGCTAGGCAAGAGGCATAGGTGGAACTTCCAGGCAGAGAGGGAACTCTGGGAAGAATGAGGCAGAGTTGCCTCCGAGATGTGGAAGAAGCTGCATGAGCTGCATGGAGAGATGAGGTGAGGAGCTATACGCCATGACAGAATACAGATTACAACAAATGGGTTAATTTAAGTGATAGGAAAGAGTGGGACAAGCCCAAGCTAAGGCTGAGCTTTCATAATTAATAATAAGACTCTATGTCATTTTTTTTGTAAGATGGTGACCTAAAGAAAAATCAAATTGCAACCCACAATCTCAGTGCTGGTTGTGGGGCTATTGGTACTTCTTAGCTTCTGGGAAAAGGAGAGACAATTTCCTCTGAGAACATGTAGGTCCTAATAAGGTATCCACTTTTTAGCTGAAGTCCATATATTTATGAATACTTGAGCAGTACAAATTGATCTTGAAGGTATAAAGAAAGTGAGACACAAAAATTGAGTGTGTAGGGGTAGATCTGGAAAGAGTTTGGGAGGGAGAATATGTTCTAAGCATATGTGAAACTCAAAGGACTAGTAAAAAGAGCTGGGCGGTGATGGTGCACTTCTTTAGTTCCAGCACTCAGGAGGCAAAGGCAGGTGGATCTCCATGAGTTCAAGGCCAACCTGGTCTACAAGAGCTAGTTGCAGTTCCAGGACAGTTAGGAGTGTCACACAGAGAAGTCCTGTATTGAAAAACCCAAAAAAGGAGTTAATAGAAAGAATTTAAAAAAAATAAGAAATATTATCAGAAAGTGAAGGATCACTGGGATACCTGGAAAGACCTAATCTTTTGGATTGTGAGAAGATATAAAATATCTTCCATATTTCTTTTTTTAAAAAACTTCTTTATTAATTATGTATACACGCACCAGAAGAGGGTACCAGATCTCATTACAGATGGTTGAGATACCATGTGGTTGCTGGGAATTGAACTCAGGACCTCTTGAAGAACAGCCAATGCTCTTAACCTCTGAGCCATGTCTCCAGCCCTCTTCTATATTTCTATAAACATAGAAGCGATAGAAAATATTTACAAGAAAATCATTTTGGAAATTTTCTCAACTCTATGGAGAAGGATGTCTGTTCAGGTGCAATAGGTTTACAAAATCCACCTAGATTTTATAGTTTCTGCTTCCATTTGGATCAGAAAAATAAGCACCCCTAACATATTATAGGTAAAAGATCAGACATGTAGAATAAAAAAAGTTTATTAAACATTGAAGTGGAGAAAGTCAAGTCACTTATTAAAGAAGGCTCATCAGAATACCACCTGATTACTCAAAAATAAATCTTTATGTCAGAATGACAGGGAAGGATGTATTCTAAATTTTCAAAGACCACAATGATCAACACAAATTATTATACCCAATAAAGTTATCTATTAATAGTAACATCCATTTGATCTTCACACACATCTGTATGCATATGTAAATAGACACATTAACATATATCAATACAACACATCCACCCACTATATAGTCATAATAGCAATAATATTAATACACCTTTTACAACTGGAAAATCTTTTAAATTTCCATATTATAGATGAAGAAATGGCAAATTTGTTTTAATACAAAATATGTATTATGTGGCAAGTGAAATCTTACTAGAAACCATTTCAGTGTGAGCAACATACAAGGAACTCAAAACAGTGTCATCTATGGTAATATTCCACAGACAGCAAGTTTATCCATCTTTTACTTGGGGTTCCAAAAAGGTTTTAGGGTGTGAAGTGCCCAGGCAACAGAAAGTTTTGTTCAAATGAAAACATCCATCCTTAGCCTTGAGGGATGGCTTACCCTATAATGTGCTTGGAGCACGGGCAGGCATGATAATCTGATTTGAACCGCCCAGCCTTGAGTAAAGGCGTGACATGGTGATGCACACCTGACATGGTGATGCACACTTGCATCCCACAGCTGGAGAGCTCATCTATCAGATCCCCAGGTTACACTTGCCGGCTAGGCTTTCTGCATCCATGAGTTCCAGGCCCATGGCAGAGTTTCTCTCAGGACATAAGGCAGAAAGTGATTGAGGAAGACTTTGGTGTCTACTTCTGACCTCCATATGTGCATGCACATGGATACATGAACACAAGTGTGCCCAGGCACACACAAACATCAAAATGAATGCTTTCAGTGATCCTTTGTTTCAAATGCTGTGATTGTCTTAGAGAAAAATTAATGGAACCCTTGTAAAGATGTACTGCATGTGCATGCATGTGTATGTTTTAAAACATATCCACTTTTGTTTTTGTTTTTTTTTTAGAATCAAGAATATGTAAATTTCTATCATGATTTCAAAGCTTTGTTATATGGGCCTTAAATTGTCCTCCTTCAAATTTACTCTGTTCAGAGGGTAATTAACAACAAAGTAAATAGCAGTGTGTCTAATTTTTAGATCTTTAACTATTTGTAAAATACAAAATGAGAGTCTTAATTTATACTGCCATTTTAGTTGTATATGTACATGTGTGTGCATACACACGCACACACATTCATATGGCTGGGTTAAAATAGCATACATATGACAACTTTTCCTGTGCTCCAGCAGCTCAAAGACTCTCCATCTATCTAGTCCTGGCAGGATGAATGGATCCCTAAGCTTTCACAAGCTAACTTCTCCTTCTGTAGTATCTCAGCCTTTAGGAGCTTCTTGAAAGGAGAGGATGGGTAGCTTCTACTCCCAGCAGTCTTTGTTTCAAGTGATAAGTGAATCTGGCACTTGTGAGGACCATCTATCTGCCAAGCACACTAATGACCATGTTAATGGAGTCTGGCCCATCCACAGCCACTAAAAAGAAGGCACTGCAAAGTATCCAGAAGATCCAAAGCAGGGATGCTAGAGACAGATTTTCATCATTTCTTTCCACTGTTGGCTGAATAAACCACAAACTCTTCTGCTAAATGGCACTTAGACAACTTCATAATTTTTCAGCCTGTGTTTTCTCAGATACACTCATGGGAAAGTTCTCCATTCCCACACAGACACTAACACTCAGTGTAACAAACAGTAAGAGGAAAGTGAACAACTCTGATGAGTTTAAAAACTAAATATATTTAGCTTTTCCCTCTAGAGCAATAAAAGACTTGGGCATCTGCCTTGCCTGACTTCTTTCAACTTAATCTATTGTTCTGAAGGTCACATCTCAGAATATACATCCTTCACTCAATGGCAATCATCCTTTAGACCTCTAAACTTACCTGAAATTGAGCAATAGTCAATACTCTCACTCATGGGTCATGGACAAAGCAATGCAATATTGATGTTTCTGTAAATTCTATTTCAAAACTGAACCACATTTTCAGTAATAGTGAGCTAGATGACCTCAATGTTGTTATAGATATTTATTCATCTATCTATATAGAAAGAAATTAGCAGCAAATTGATTATATTTTTGAAGTAAAATGTTGATTAATCCTGTTGCATTTTTGAGTACTAGTCCATTAGGTTCACAGTATATCAGCATTAATATCAAAATAAAGGATCAAAGTATTGAAATTGTCTTGAATAGAGAAAGGCAAAATGGAGAAGGGGTAAGGAATGGAATTAGAAATTAGCTAGCACTGGATTTAAGGAGGACTGGAATGACACAATGATGAGGCTGACACCTCATAATTTCAGGCAACTCTGAGCGCACGACACGAGTGACAAACCAGCTTAAGTTGTGACTGGTAGTGAAAGGAAATCTTCATACATTAAAAATATAATAAAGTCAACAAACAAATTGTAGATGAAGAAGGAGACTAATCACTATACATGTAGATACTGAAATTCAGAAGCAAAGTGCATGAATGGATATCAGGAAAATGAAATGCAAACACTCATGAAAAATCTCAATACCAAGAGCTCCTTTACTCTGATGAAAAGAAAAAATAACAGAAGTGAAATAGGAAAATAGGATGTCAGCAGCTGAACCATGGGATGTTCAGGACTCAACCAACAGTCCAGTTTTGCGAGCAGATTTATGGGATGTTCAGAAGTCAATGGTCCAGGCATGGGAGCAGAACCGTGGGATGTGCAAGAGTCAATATAGTCCAGGTTTGGGATCTGAAAACAGGTTTTCTGTGAAACCAGAGGAGAGGAAAATAGTTGATTCACAGTTCTGGGATCAACACCTCTTAGAATGTGTGGAAAATTCAGTACACATCTGGAATGTGAGAAGGCCATGATGACAATGTGCCCTGAAACTAAATCAAAGACAATGCCACTTGCTAGTTCACAGTCCCGGTTAAACTGTGAAAATCATACACATTTAAACCATCACTGATGCCCCAGCTCATGGTCATAAGGACCCACTCACAAGAACATTAGTATCATATTAGATATTTTCAAGGAAGAAAATCAAATATTTACTCATGCCAGTAAATAATTGACAATACATCACCAAGAGCTTAGGATAGCTCCTTTTATCCACAGAAAAGTAATTTGAATAAGGTTTTAAGTGTTCTAGATGAACAGAAGTGTGAATTCATAAAATACATTATATGCTATAGAAAAAAGATGTACATATACATAAAAAGCTATTATACCCTTTGCTTGCTATAATAAAGTCAGTTTAAGAAATAATTTATTAAATTTACTTATTCTTTCTGAGAGCCATCTCTCTGCTTCCATTGACCAATTGTAGGAAAAATTTTGTCTTGGATGGTGTATACCTATTCTCCACTAGACTAAGACTAAATAAAATCTGGCTTATCTAATTGTCACTCATCCAATAGCAAGTTGTAATATAATCATAGTTTACTCTCATTCAGGAAGAGAAACTCATCTATCAAGCTTCGTTAAAATTAAATTGTTGTCTGTTATAGTCTTAGGTTCTTATTAGCTTTAGAATTCATTGGATACACTATTCTTTTTCTCTAAGGCATTTAGTTTTTTTTCAATTTTAGGATATAAAAATGTTTCGATATTGAGAACTTCATAACACCATGAAAAGTTAAGGTGACTTGACTGCAATAACATCTGTGGACATATTTTCTTGCTTCTTTCTCAAAGATAACTTTTAAATCAAATATTGAACTTAAGAGCATTTAAAACAAATAAGAGAATTGGAATTTCAGAAAGAAGTGGACTTTTGATTATCTTCTTATATTCCTTCTGTAACAAGTAAAATGAGCATTCAGCTTTGCAAACACTAATAGGATCTATGTTTATTTAACTGCAGTTAGCTTTATCTTTTTAAAAGAGTTAGTGATTTATATAATAATCATGGGAATATTTATATTTTTCATTGTAGAATATTAAAACTATGTGTTTTGTTAGATTCTAAAAGGAGGATTTGTTACCTTTGTATTCTCATATTGAAATAGATTCTTCTACTATGAATACTGGAGAAAGAAAATGCTATACAGGGAGAGGAAGAGGAAGAAGAAGAACAACAAGAAGCATCAGAAAATGAAGGGATCAGGTAAAATGAAGTCATAAAGAAGGAGAAGAAAAGAGCAAGAGGAAAGGGATGGGAGGGAAAGATTAAAAAAGTAAAGACATAAGGAAGAGGTAGAATAAAAAAAGAAAATAATTATGCAACTTGAAATTCATGAACCCAACTTGAACAATATAGAGAATGACACACAGAGACTTACATAGGATGCCCTGTAAGCATAAGCAAGGAATTTTTGCCTTTATTTCATGGCTCTGGCCTTGGTGAAAGGGTGATGTTGCCATTCAGAGTGGCTAAATCTCTGCTGGAAATCCCAGAGTCATTAGACATTGGAACTTGAAATACAAAGTCAAGAACGAAAATAGACTGAGAAGGGGTTATCTTGAATTATGCACATATACTTGGCTGAACTGTGTGTCAGAGAAATGCTAAGCAGCAGAACTAAGCACCATAAACAAACATTTGATTTGAAGAGCTGATGAGGGATGGGATTTAGACATTAGGATCTTATCTTCTTTAATCAGCAATTAGAGGCATTCTTCATGTACCATAACAAAACCCAAAATCAGCATATCATTTATAATGTGAAGAGAGCAATCCAATTACCTGGCATGTGGAAACATAAAGACTACAGGCATTATTGGAATAAAAACCTCAATCAGCATAAGTCAGTCTTGAGATGATGCAGTTGCCATCATGAATATAAAAGACTTATGATCAATTGACATAAAGAGAAAATGCTCATGGAAACATAAAAATACAGGAATCTCAGCAGAAAAAAATAGGTAAAACTAAAATTGAAATTTCTGGAAAAGTACACTATCTATTTTTATTAATTATAGATGGTTAGCAAAAAAGGAAATGTGAAATTAAAAGTCAGTGACTTTGAAGGTAGAATAATAGAAAGTATTGTTGAGGAATAAAGAAAGAACTTGAAGAAACTGAAAAGGTCCAGAAACTAAGTGTCAATAAAGTTCAATTTCAGATGAATAGAAAGTCTGGGAAAAAGTTTCAAAAAATAATAAACAAAAGTAAGGAAGTTGGTGAATATAATAAATCTATAGAGGAAATTATGTTAATTAAACAAATCAAGTGAATTCAAAGATAATGTGCAAGCAAGAGTGTGGTACTAACAAGAAATTTGAAAACATTAAGAAGAAATTAATACATTTCACTCTTGTCAAACACAAGTAGTTTAACAACTGATAATCTAAAACTACAGAGAAAAGAGGACACATGGCACATAGAAGACCCATGAATATTCAAGACACTGAAAATTAAAATATGATGCTATTAATACCAGCAAAACTATTTTTCAAAAATAAAAGCAAAACTGGGCATGGCGGTATACCCTGTAATTCTAGCATTTAGAAGACTGTAAAAGGAAGACCATGAGCTCAAAACAAACCTGGATTCATAGAGAAAATCTATCTCAAATAAAAAGAGTAAAAGAAAAAGGAAATGAGGAAGGAAAGGAGAAAGCGAGGAAGGAAAGATGGAAGAAAGGCAACAAAAGAGAAAAGAAGGAAGGAAAGAAGGACAGAAGGAGGGAAGAGAGGATGAAAAATATGTAAATACAAAATGAAAATCTATACCAAAATAAGAGATTATCATAAATCTTACCAAAAGAGTAATTATGAAAAAGTAACAAAGATCATGCTAAAAGAAATTCTTTATAAAAATGACATCAATGATAAACGTGGATCCCTTAAAAAAGAGGAAAATATCAGAAATACCAAATACTATTCTCCTTTGCAATTCTAAAACTAAAAATAGACATAGCTGTTTAAAGCTAAAGCAACATTCTTTTGCGATTTATAAAATTTCTGTCCTTATAATGTATGGCAGCAAAGCACAAAACACAAAGGATGTCAATAGATGATTATGGTTCAAACATTTCAGTATTTCAGATACAACGTACCAATATTAATGCTAACTAGGCTGAGAGGATTTAGGAGTATTTGTTTCAAACTGTAAAGCAACTACTAAAATCAGAAGGGCTCAAACTGATGCAACAAACATTTCAAAATGGTGGCCATTGTTTCAATTAAACAGTAGAAAAGAGATGCACTCAGTTTCCATGGAATAAGAGTTCAAAGTGCACGGTTAACAAAATCTAACCTGCAGCTGTATCAATATAAGCAGCATGCATAGTCAGTACATGAAGAAACTCTAATAGCTCCAGGGAGACTGTGACGCAAAGACTCAGGCACAACAGGTATCAGACCTATCTTTCCAATTCTGTTCATAAGAAATTTTTATGTCACTCTGCTACATAAAAATGCAGGCAAAAGTATTTCTCAAAGTGTGTGTGTGTGTGTGTGTGTGTGTGTGTGTGTGAGTGTGTGTTAGAAAATGCTGAATGGAAGACTGAATAGGTAGAGTGGGGAAGTCTATAGCAGCATGAACACATCTGTATTCAAAGAAATGGTAGATGAAGATATACAGGATACAGTAGACAGTGACTCTAAACTTCTCATAATTATATTAGAACCATAAATGCTAAAAACAAGTAAAGGAAGGTGATTAAAAGAAGCTTTATGATAGATGATAGAAAGATAAATATAGATCAGGAGATGAAATATATAAACATATGATAGCTGCATGATGTGCAATAAATGACTGGTTAGGTAGATTATAGATGAATGGATGGATAGATTAAATACAAGATTGATTGACTGATAATCTGATAGATAGTTACAGAAAGAGGAATGACAGAAGTAAGTATATAGTAAAATATTTAAAATATATTCATATTTTATTTTTATGTATTTATTTTATTAAATATAAGTGTCAACATATATTCATAAAATGAATATATAAAATCTATTCAATTAAATTAAATAACAAAACATATAAACATAAAATGAATAAATATATGTAAATATATGGATAAACAGATGATGAATAGAGGAAGAGTTGACCTCATCTAAAACGTGAGAGAAGACATGGGAAGAAAATATGATATTAATAAATATAATTTTTGAAATACTAAGTCTGACTAACACTATTCCTGGGTCTCTTTACTACTTAAGGAACAATGAAAAGAGACAATGAATAGAGAAAATAATAAGTTGTATTTTGTATGTTCTAAACCATTTTCCCTTATGTGTATATTTGTGTAAATATACATATACACACACAACTCCACAACAGTGAATCAGAATTTATTCTGAAAAATTATCATTTTATTTATTTACAGTCTTGACTTTGACTCATAAAAACCTTTCTATAAAGATAAGGGTTAAGCTATTACCTTACAATTTTGAACTGCAATGAAAATAAAACAATCTTAATGTCATTCTTATAAATTGTGTTGAGACATGAATATTATAAGTACAAATACACAGGATAAACCCTTCCATAAAACTACAGAACAACACTTTTGGCTTCATGTTTAAGGGGATCAAATTTCTAAGCTTGAAATGGCACCGAAATAAACTACAAGGCTTGATTTATTTTTCACAAGGTCAAAGCCGTGACATTTCACAAAGCCTTTGGTCTTAACCTTGGAAATCCAGATGCTCAGGATAAAGGCAAAGAAAATGAGCAGGAATTCTCTAAAGGTGCTTTTCTATTATTGAATGCAAATATATTCATTAAGGAAGTGGCTAAATAAAAAGGTATACTCTACTTTTAATGAATTTTTTAAAACACAAATAATTAGTAAGTGTTCATTTGAATTTAACCTTTGAAACAAGAAAGCTTGAGTGGAAATGGGATGGATGAAAAGATCCTGTCTGCACCTTTGTTTCTTTTTAAAGTCTGTTTTTCAAAACCATATCTATGACATGCATATTTTAGGTTTATGAAAAGCTGCTTTATTTCCACTTTTGTGTCCTCAACCTTCCTTCAGAAAACTTAAGGATCCACCAGAATCATTTTCATGTTTAGTTGCATTGCTAAAAAACAGCCTTGAAATACCATGAATAACTCTTTTAAAACGCAGCTGAAAATGTCAAACCACTGGTGAATAATGAGGCTTAAACAAAGTGAATGTTTGTAATACAAACTGAGGCTATTATACCCATCTACATGATTCTGCACATGCACACAATCATGTGTGTGTGTGTGTGTGTGTGTGTGTGTGTGATGTGTTGCCCTGCCACAGTATGCACTTAGGGAGCAAACTACTTCTATGTTGTTTAGAATTAAAGCTCTCAAGCAACATTGTTAACAATATGGCAGTGTTCATATTTCAAAGGATTCTGGTCTGCCTCTGGAATAATAGGTTTGAACTACCAGAATTTAGAAAAAAAAAGTACTTGAGAGTTCACTTAGTTGTATTTGGGCCTTTGAAGCCTAACAATCAATTTGTGACTGTTTTTTTTTAAATTCTCTTGTATGTTGATCTGAAAAAAATTCTTAATGTTTTGAACAAAAATTAAGAGTTGAGTTGACAGGATTCTTAAAGTTCTTCAAAAAGAATCAAATGTTACGGGTCAGGTGACACCATGGTCAGGTGACACTACTATCAGGGGTGTCCAATGGGAAGTCTCAGACACTGCAGAACCTACCCTGAAAGTGGATAGAATGATCTAGCCTTTTCTCTTTTCTATTTTTTCCTTCTAGCCAGCAGCTGAGAGGTCTGTTCTGCCACGCAAGCAATCTCACTGAGCAATGCTGCTACCTTCCCAACAGGCCCCAGAGATGGAAGCAGGCGGAGCAGAAATGCAAGCCCCCAGAACTCTGAGCCACCATCAAACTTTCCTAATGTTAAGTGTATTACCTTGATAGTTATTATAATGTTGGAAAGCTGGCAACAGGGAAAATGCATGGAAGAAAGTGCGATATGACATTTCTTGAAAATTAAAAAACTAAACACCCAACCCAACCTCTTCACTGGGGACTGGGATTGGAGATCTGTTTATATTGACTCATATGAGTAATTGCACTACTAATAAATTTTATTTAAAGAGATAATATCTTTCAAAATAATGGTCCTGTATGCTAGAAAAATATTTTCATTTTACAATTTATTGCTCCGAAATGTAACATAAAACCCATTGTCTATATCATCTCATTAATATATTTATTGTTCAAAATAATGAAATTCATTTTGGTAATCTAGTATATCGTCTACTTTGATCATCCCTATTTTCTTCTCTCATTTTTTTATTAAAAATTTCCACCTCCTCCCTTCCTCCCATTTCCCTCCCATTCACCCCCACTTCCCCTCCCCCTCGCTCTCCAATNACATGCTCCATCAGTCCCAGTCCAGCTGGCCTTGGTGAGCTCCCATTAGAGCAGTGCCATCGTCTCAGTGGGTGAGGGCGCCCCTCGCGGTCCTGATCAAATAGGCTTTCCTTAGTATTTATTGTGACCTTAGTTAAGAAATTTTCTAGAAGCAAACCATGAAAACACACAACCCTATTTCTGCTTCCACATAACTAATCTCTGCCCTTTATTACTGCAATGATGTTGTGTTAATGGAAGTTGCTGGAAACTAGAACTTGTATCCGTTCTCTTCTTCACTGCATGAAACCAATGCCCTTTTTAGGAAGAAACACCCACTGCTTCTCTATTCCACTGACTTCTAAGACATGACTACAAAATGGCTCGCAAAAGAGGGAATATCCAAATGCCAAGTCACCCATAATGGTGTTAATAATACTGCCTCTCTCAAGTAGTTGATAGGTAACCTTTTATCTTCTTTTTAATCTGCAAAATGGCTGTGACTTTCATCCTACTAATGATATAGAAGTGACAAGTAGAGAAGTTAAATGAAGATTTTATGACATATGCAAGACTCATATTAGTAAAATAACTTCCAGACACCAAAATGGAAGATAAGCCCAGCACCAATTTAAGAAGAAAAAAATTTAACAGCTTTGTATCACTTATCAACACAGCATATTAAAACCTGTCTAACTAACAACTGAGTTGATTTTATGGCATAATTTAGAATTGTACCCTCATTCCCTTTGACAGGGGCAATGTTTCCTTGAAGACACTTCTCTCGCGTTACTTGTTGCTAATCTAATTACCTTGACATTTTTGTCTTGAGGTAATAACATCGTTTTCAGTATGCCTTCAAGGTCACATCTTCATCTCCACATAAAGACTTCCATATACAATGTTTTGACAGCCATATACAATGAGGATGATTATACAAGGCCATAAGTATCACTGTTTGTGTTTACAATGTCAGTTTATAAGGCACTGAGTAAATTTGTCTTTTTCTTGTCCACAAAATGTTGCATTTGATCAGAATTATTCTACTGTTCTTCTGACTCATTGAATACCACACTCTAAAACAAATAGTAAGTCTCAGAAGTTATTCTTGGGAATGACAATATGTACTATGAATGAAGAGATTGAAACTCTATTGCTTAGATGAAGGAGAAAAGAAAGTCAATTATGAATATTCAGGTCAAGCTAAACTGAAGAGAGGAATAACAAGAATTTCATCGAGGCTTTGGGAGCAAAATAATGTCCACCTCTCAACAGGATGCTGTGATGCAAGAGAAAGACAAGGAAACACTGAGGTACCATCTGGGATGCTAATATTAGAAGCTATGAACTTAAGAGTGAAAATGGCATTTCTTTAGTAATTCAGTATTTTGTTTAATGATGTAGGTAGAAATATCTGTCAGAGGGATGGAAACTCAGAATACTAAGAGGGGAAGATACAGATTTGGAGTCATATTCATAGATACGATGATTTGGATACCAAATAGCTGGGCAAGCCCAAGAGTGTAGGCTTGACCAAAAATTAACAAAATAATGACCCAGAATGTATATATTATTTCTTCACTGATTTCATATGAAATATAACAAAGTATTGTAACTTAACACTTTTATTCATCAACAGATGTGTGACTCCACCAATTTTAAATGTAGTTTTTCATTTGCCTATTTTTTATACCTTAATATTTCTTTTTTCCTTTTTGGTTTATATCTTTTATCAAAAGTATGTTTTTCATAGACTATAATTTGTCCATATTATTTCCCTTCCCTGATGCTTCCCAGATTCTCTCCACCTCCTTATGAACTCAGCCTCATGTTCTTTCTGTCTCAAATTAAAAAGAGCACATGATAAAAAAATGGAAAGCAAAACAAAAAAAAAGAGAATCAAGGAGACAATGAAGTTTGTTTTCCACAAGGTTAAAGAAAAGGAGAATCAATAAGGCAACAAGTACCAAAATAAAATGATCATAAAAACACATGAAGTACATTTTGTGCTGTCTTGTAAGTGTTGTCATAGACTCTATAAGTTTGTTGTATTTCCGTCCCACTGTGTCTTGATGATGCTATTTCCTGGGAGTCATTCATCATCTCTGGCTCTTAAAACTTTTTCCATCTCCTCTTCTATATCGATCCCTCAGCCTTGAGGTTAGGGCTTTGATAAAACCAACCCATATAGGGACGAGCATTCCAAAGCCTTTCAGTCTCCGTGTGCTGTGGAACTTTTTATTTATTATCATCTACTACAAGAAGAAGTTTCTCAGATGAGTACTGAGAGATGCTCTGGGATCTATGTAGAACCATGGGAACAGCAATATTTATTAGGAAACATTTTATTCTTAGGTCTTTTTTAGCAGAATAAACTTTAACATTTCTTAGGCACCTCACTATAGATCAGGTTTTCTTAATAAATTCTGACTGGCATTTGAGATATAATGTTGTTCTGAGGTTGTTGTGTGTGTCAGATAATTAGCATCACACCTGGCATTTAATTATCAAAAGGCAGCAGTATAATAAAAAAAATATTCTGAGGCATTCATATGTGTTCCAACTGAAGCACAAAGCACCCACTAACTCCTTGTCCTTGGAAAATCAGTTTCACATCTAAAGAACCCAAGATGCCCTACCCTATTTACAGCAGCCTTTTATTTAAAAGAATGTGGAAGCAGAGAGGCCATTCTTAGAACTTCTCTCATCCCTGTCCACTGAAGCAGCACGTAAAGGAACTCCCAGAACTTTCTGTAAAGTATGTCACAAGACCCTGTATTCCAGAGACAACTCCCTGGCTCTCAAAGGTTATGGCCTCCTTTATCCTCCAAAGACAGAGATATGATTAAGAGCCAAACAAGCAGTGAACTTTTCTAGGTTCACTTACATTTATTAATATTAGCACAGACTACTTTTTTCTCCAGTTATCCTTCTATGCATTTGTCTGCCCATCTTTCTAATTAAGCATAAACACACACATTTCTAGGTTCCTTTGCCTATCCATTTCTAAAGGCTGTATAAAATTTAACATTTACACTAAGTGACATTGTATATATTTCTCTTGTTTGCACTTTAAGAGTTTTGGCCATAAAGCTAGAGTAGACAAGGCAAGAAATCTTTCCCTTTAAAGTTTTATTACTTGAATGCAGACATGAATTTGAATTTTGAAGTGTTTTAAAGAGAGTGCCTCATTCTCTCTCTCTTAGTAACTAAAGAAACCCCATATATTTGAGCTTGTTCTAATTTTGTGTACTTTCCTTCTATTTATTATATTCTGTAACTTTTGTCAAATAGAATGTTTTGTATTTTCTCAAGTAGAAAGCTTACAATCTCTTTAAAATTTTTCAGGCTATATCCGTTATTTCTCATTATCTTGTGAAATATTTTATTTCCAAAATCATTTCAACTGTATCAATTGATATCTGTTTATAAACAACAAAACCAACAAAACCATACTGCTCTCTACTTTTGATCACAGATGTACTTATTAGCTTCTAAAGCATAATATCCATTCATTTCATCAGAACCAGCCACAGTCAAGATTCTCTGATCTTCCTCTCCTCAGATGTCTTCCTCATGACCTTGGAACTTTTCTTGAGTCCTATCACTTAAAGATGCTGATTTTATATATTTTACTTGTTGTAAATTATTAGTGCTCATTATCAAGGAATTGATTCATGTCTATATTTGCATTTTCTTTCATGTTAATACCAAATGACAAGTTTAGTTAAGTAATTATTGCTTTAGCTATTATCTGAATATGAAATTACATATTACATAAGGAAAAAGTATTTCGTCATTAGATAAACTGGTGAGGCCGTGGATGATAGAGAAGCCACTGCTACTTTTCTTCTTAAACTAGTTACTGCATTATACTTACCCTCATACCTATGCAGAAGGGTAGCTCTCCCATTTTTATAAAGAAGCTTCCTGTTGCACCATAGAAAGAACATAAAAGAAAGTCCCAACTTGTCAAATGGTCAAAATGCAGAGAATAATTGACCATGGGACACTCAGCCTCATCTGATAAAACTACTGCAAAACCCATACACCGAAGGTTTGTGGGAAAAAGAGCCAAAAGATTGTAAGAGCCAAAGGACTAGGATACCTGCTGTGAAATACTGTCTTCTATAGGTGACAAACTGCACACATGAAGTCACAAAAACAGTGTTGCCTAAACAACACCTTCAGAATGACAACTCCAGCTTACAAGTTCATATGAACAGGGAAAAATCTCACAAAGACCAACTTCTAACTGAAGAGCTATGAGAAATTAATGGCTGG
>LOEQ01001516.1:85990-101237 GCA_001685075.1 Bramus lutescens | reverse complement strand
AGCTAGCCAAGAAGAGGCTAGATATAATGGATAAGGCAGTGCTTAAATGAATACAATTTGTGTGTTGTTATTTCCAGGTATAAGCTAGCCGTGCGGGAGCCAGGTGTGACGAAAAGCAGGCCCGCTCCCCTTTTCACTACACCCTTGTTTTCATTTCTCTCATTTAAGGGCACATTTTGACAAACAGAAATATTCACAAAATGGCATATGCAAATATAAAGTGAAAATAGAAATATAAAAGGTGCTTGCAAAATTAGGATGGTTGTGAGTTTTCACATACATATGCTTGTGAGTCATTTAGACTTCCCAATCTCCATTCACAGGAAATGTGGGGCCATGAAGCAGCGAGCAGCAAATTGTAACCTTTATGGAGGAATGTGCTGCTTTGCAGTCCTGTAAATCAATGACCATCTCTCACATTTTCTCCTTTTCTGGTATCCAAAAAAGGGACAACACATTTAAATTTCAAGATTATGTTGTCAGCGTCTGTTTTAGGGCAGATTTTCTTCTGCTAGAGTTTATGGGGGAAAGGAGAGTGCTGCACAGGATTAGATATCTTTACTTCTGTGATGATTCAGACCTTTTGTCTGAGAGGATAGATGGATACTCAGCATACACGCAGGAAAGACATCCAACTTACATTTAGATAAATAGATCATCTGTGAGATGCACACTTGATTTTTCTAGTTTGAAACCTGACATTGATTATACTAAGGCAATTAGGAATAAAACTAAGACACTTATCAAGAAAGCAGCTCAGCATGGTATTCCTGAGTAAGATTTCTAATTCCCATAAGAGCACAAACTAGGTAGATCACTAAGGCACATATATGTGGAACTGAAAACAGAAAGGCTGGAGAGATGCTTCAAAGGTCTATAAAAATGGCTTTTCAGAGGACCCAAGTTTAGGCTCCAGCACCTTCTCTGGGGGCTTCCTCCCACCTGTACCTCTAGCTCTAGGGCATGTAACTCCCTTTTCTGGAATCTGTGGTGTCTGTAGTCATATTCACACCTAGACACAGGCATATAAATATTTTTAAAATTGCTTTAAGAGAGAGAAAAGGAAAACATCAAAAGAAGTTATGATTTGGTAAAAATAAATACTGCCTCTGTTAGCCCATACCCAATAAAGCCAAAAGTAAAGGTCACAAACTGTTTCAGATGCATGAACCCCAAAATTAAAGAAAGTCATCAGCAACTTCATTTTTTATTCAATATAATAATATTATTTAGGTAATCTCTAAAAGGTGAATGGAACTTTTGGGTGCGTGGAAAATGTATTTTTGTCACCTTGCCCTAGAGTGGTTTGGGGTCAGAAGAGGATAGTAGATACTGAGTTCATAACAGTTTATTTATCTGTATCTTCCAGGCAAGAGGAGATTGTGTCTAGATTTGTGGTTGATTTGTATTGTGCACTTGTGTCTACATGAAAACAAGTGTGTGTGAGTATGCATAACTATATTTTGACATAAAAATGACTATAATTCTTTCCTAGATAAACTGGGTAAGGAATGAGTGATATCTGGTTCTCCTTAGATATAAGTACACATAGATTCATCGTAACTGGCATTTTTCTGTCTTCACAAGTCTTCCCATTGGTCTTCATGCGACTCTCGTCCCTATATCTAACTTCAGTATAAAAGAGTGTCTACTATATTTGCATAGAGTCACCGCAAACCTTTGCTTTTTACTATATACATTAAGGGTGAAAATACAACTTCACATACTAAAATCGAGATGAACGTATAAAACTATGCTTCATAACCAAAAGTCATAGACATCATACACATCACTGTTAAAAGAACAAAAGGAGTTGCTGGAAATCAAAGCCCATTTAATGGGACTCAGAGCATTAGATCGAACAGAGAATTCTACTCTTTCAAGCTTAAGTCCACATTCCCTGGTGTTCAGCACATATATTTTGAAACTTTTAATTTGCCCAATAATCTTGAATGACAAACTTTATAAACTGCATTGTCTGAAGCTATTTTGTAAGCAAAAACCCACTATTCATGTTGTAGATTTTGTGAAGAAATAAGGGTAAATTCTAAAGGAATCGCCTTCTTTAAGTTTTATAGATTCTCTAGCTCAGACTAGACTCAAGGTCTCACCCCCAGCATTTCTCTCATTTCCTTTTGCAGTAATTAATCAAAATCCTTGATTTCTGGCCAATATGTCTTCCTGAATATGAATAAGAAATAAAATACCACTTGATGTTTAAAATTATGGAGGCAATCTTAATGACGGAAATAGATGACAGGGAGGGGAAGAAACTGCCTGATGATATATATTCATGAAGGTATTAAAGGTTTATAAAGCCAATATCTGCAGATGAGAAAGATGTGGTTCTCTCAGGCCTTCTTTGGTGAAGGGTGCTCCCAGCAATAATCACCACCATGAACAGCCAAGGGGCAGACCGAAAAGGTATGTGCTGCAGCTCAGCGAATAATTGGCTTTCTCTGTATTCTTGGTGGGGGGGATATGGGGTTGTCTAGTGTAAAAATTTACCTAATGCAGGTTTTCACTTAAGAGGGGGAGGGGTAATAACTGTTTTTCTCCAGACATGGCATAACTAGAGCCAACCTGGACCCAAGAAAGCTGTGGTGATGTCCAAAATAACATGGTCCCTCATTCATAGCAACAGATAATAAAAATAGAGAAAATTAAGCTTAGAGCAAGTAGGGTTGTAGATATCCCATAGAAGGTAATGGGAGCATCATATGACACCTACCTTGCACTCCAGCTATTAGTCACCTCCTTTTCAGAGATGTAGCTGTCTTGGAATTAAAGGAGTTTAGAAGTCTATCTTATTACTTGATTAAGAAATGATTCAAAACTAATATAACAGAATTTTATATCAGTGGCTTTCTAACGGGAGAGGTGTCCTTCCTTCCAGGGTTGTGACAATATCTAGAGGCCATTTGTGCTAACATAATGGAAGTAAGAAGGAAAAAGGAGGGTGCTACTGGCAGCTACTAGGCAGAAAGAATGGATGATCTTAAATATCCTCGACTGCAAAGTCAGCTTGATAACAAGGAGAAATCCCACTCACAGAGCTGGTATTGCTGAGACTGAGAACTTGTACTATCACCGACCACAGGAACGTTGGGTCCGCCTGTCAGACTCTAGAAGAAAGCAAGAAATGTTGTCTGGTTGCCAAATCTCTGAATAAGTTGGCCAGTTTAAATAAATCTGGGGAAACTTTCAGTGATGCAGGCATAATCGACATAATGATAGTAGGTATCTGTTTTACACTGTTCTAACAATTTGATTGAAGCCAAATGACATTTCAGTAGAAGGGGGAAAAGAAAGGAGGCTGGTACTAAGTAATTACTTTCTTGGTGTCATTTACAAAAAACCAAAAGTGTTAGTAGTACCATAAAATGTGCTTTGTAAGATGTATAACAATCCCTTTTTCTATTTTATCTGATCCTGGACTGAAAATCCCTCAAAGGATAAATGTTCAAAAAAGTGTACTTAGAGTTAGAGATTATCTATCTAGTTATGAATTTACAAGAGCTACCACTATAGCTTCATTATATGCAAAGCATATTTCTCTCACACATATAAACTACCAAGTCTCCTAGTACACACATAAGTGCAAGAGCATGCACGTGCACACACATTTATGTATTTTGCATTACATAAATATCTTTGAAATATGTTTTTGGAAAATTAGAAGTATTTTCTAATAACTATATCCCAATTGCACTTTATGTTTTCACCTAATAGGCTATTTTAGTAACATTGTATAGTAGTTTGGTTAGAGAATGTGACTACTTAAGACCAGAAGAAACTACCACAACACAAAATTTTCTTCAGAGATTGACTTAATACAGTAGTTTGGACTGATTTGTGCCCAGTGATTTATGCTCAAAATGTTTACAAAGTTCACAACCACTTCTGAGCCAAATACAAAATGACAAGAGCCAACCTATTCAAGCTACATATCTGTGAAAATGTTAATATATGGGTAAGCATGCAATGTGGAAGATGCTGAGTCTTCTTTCCCCACAGATGCAGCCATCTGTGTAAAGTGCTAAAGACAGATAAGATTTCCTTTCAGTGGAACAAAATCATCTCACACTGGTGTCTGTATTTACTGAGCAGGGACACTCCTGCTGCTTGTGATGTCTAACCTGCTGTTCTGCCAAAACGTGCACCCCCTGCCGATCTGTCACAGTGGGAACTGCCAGATGACTCTCCAGGAGCTGTTTGACCGGGTGATCATGCTCTCTCACTACGTCTATATGATGTCTGCAGATATGTTCATTGAATTTGTAAGTACTTCACTCATTTATGCATCTGCTGAAAAGGGCCTCTTTGCTGCAGTACAACGTAAACAATGATCCAAACTTCAAAGACTGTATCTTCAAGGGAAAAAGAAATGCTAGCTGATAAAAAGTGGAACAAGAATGAGGCAATTTCACGAAATATTAAAAATTTGCAAAAGTGAAATCATTTTCCTTTTTTGTAATATATGTTTCTAAACTTAAACTTGAGATGTAAAGCCCTCAGTACAGTTGGGGAAAGTGTGAGTCCTGGCTTCAGGGGCATTTTTCACTTAGTGCTCTGCAGATGTCCAGTGAAGGGAAACATCATGGAATTAGTAAACTTTGTGGATGGGCTAGAATTAACCTAAACCAAACACACATGAAGAAAGGGAAATAAAAATAGTCAGCGCTCAGACAGCCCCCAATGCTAAGAGTCCTGTGTTAAAATTGTCAGAGCATGTCTTCTGCTGCTGAAAATCATTTAGAGGATTTTCGTTATTTCTTTGAGTTAGCCTACAAGTTCATGGCCAGGGACAGTTTCAGGATATCATTGCGTATCTATAAAGTGACTCATCATTAGCGATAAATACAAATCCATAGTGTTCTCTGTACTCAATGGCATTTCTTTGAGTAATTGACTGATCATAGTTTTGAAATCTTCTTAGAAATTCTTCTAAATTTTCATACTTTTTAGTAATTTTAGTTTATGATGATACTTTATACAATAAATAAATAATAAAATTATCTAAATGATTAAATATTAATTGCAATTAATATATTAGATAACTTTTTAGGCCAGGCTGTGGTGGGTCATGCCTTTAATACAAGCCCTCAGGAGTCAGAGGCAGGTTCGAGATCAGCCTGGTCTAAAAGAGCTAGTTCCAGGACAGGCCCCAAAGCTACAGAAAAACCCTGTCTCAAAAGAAAAAAAATAGATAACTTTTTAATCTTAATTGTTTATTGCTTAACATTTTTCAAAGATATATGCTCAATGTTTACAGTTTATGTTTTCACAATCCACATAATCATATTCAGCATTTATGAAGAAATTTGTACTATACAAGTATTTAGATTCAGAAGCACTTGAATAAAAATCTGTGCTTTATAATAACTACTTAAGAAAATCATATCAATCTGAAGTCATGGGAAAAATAAAGTAATATAGATAACACATGATATGGCATTTGGCTCAAATATGAAAAATGATATTTTAAAGAAATTTTTATATTTTAGGTACTTTTATGTTATTTCTGAATAGCAATTTATAAAAAGATAGGACAAGGAAACAAGAAAGTGTAGACTTGGTTGGAATATTAGACATTTAAGAAAAATAGGGATATAATGCTATTTACTTCCCTAATTAAAAGTATTACACTAATTAAAAATATGAATATATACAAAGTGCATTAATATTTTGGTTATATGTTTTTTAATTCCTAAACATTGTTGATGTGATGTTTCTACCATTTCCAGGAAAAGCAGTATGCTCAAGACCATGAGTTTATTGCCAAGGCCATCAATGACTGCCCCACTTCTTCCCTGGCTACCCCGGAAGACAAGGAAGAAGCCCAGCAGGTCCCTGTGAGTCCTCACCTGATTTTATGCCTGACATAACTGACGCAATACACAGGTGTTTGATGTTCTCCAGGCTATTAGACTACTGTGATAAGTATAGCAATCACAAATAAAAAACGGAAGCGAGAGAGAGCTATTTGCCAAATCAAATACACATTGGAGAAGGGCTAAGAGTAAAATGACATACTTAATAACATTGTAACAGAGCCATAGTTGTCCATGAAGATGAAATTGCATGTTATTCTGTAGAAAACTTTGAAATTAATTTCATCACCATGAACAAATTAATATTCATACATATATAAGAAATGCGAACTCATTTGCATCTGTTGTTTTAGAAACTCCTCCATGGGCAGCATCCATTACTGACCACTACACTTTTGCTTCTTAACTTTCAAGTTCTCCTGGTCCTACCTTCTACTTCCCTAACAACACCTGCGTTCTTCCCAGACTTCTTTGCCTTCTTCCGTACCTTAACTGAAAGTCTCCTTGTGAAGCAGTATCTGAAAAATCCTGGCGTGTGCTTCTCACAGTTGGGCCTGGGATCTCTTATACTAATAACATCTTAATGTTATAGCAGGTCTAATTATTAATTTTATAAATCATGTCTTAACAAATATCAACATGTCTGAAATCAAAATATATACGTAAGATGATTATGTTAGAGAGAGCCCAACGGGAGACCTTGTCCCAAAAGATGTTTTGGTCTACTTGGTTAGCTAGTGACATTCATCTTTTCTCAATCAATCAATATCAATATCAATATCAATATATATATATATGCATTGTGTATTTATATATAAAATTGATGTGATATATATATATATATATATGTGTGTGTGTATAATTATATATACCCAAAGTACAATATGTTCCCTACTTTATTAGACAGATCTGAGTTCTATATTCTTTCTATTCTCACTAATATTATAGTGATAACCAAAGAGAAACTGCAGTAACAGGATGAGGACTGAAAAACTATTTGGTGAAAAACTCTCCATTGCTAGACTCTCCACACAGCACATTCTTTAAATTGCTTCAATTCTTCCTTACAAAAAGTTCCACATTGTAATGTATTATTATTTCACTTGCTGAGATTAGGAACTTGGCCTCCACGAGGTAATACTGAGACTGTGTCAGTTTCAGCGCTGGTAGAAACACAGTGGTGGCTTCTTCTAACTCAAACTGTCACTCTTCCTCTTGGGCTGTTGTGCTCCCAGGCACCCATGTTGCCATTAGCATTTGCCCTACTCTTTGCCCTCAGATCCTCTATACGTTTCTTTTGCAATGTCCCTTGGACTGTGCTCCACCTATCATTTCCACTACCACTCGAAGACACAGCACACATCTCGACAGTAAGCATTTCAAATCAGGGATGAGTTTATTGTACAGTTTGGGAAGTGAGCAAACGCTGGGTGTTCAAAACTCCATTGTGATGTTCACTTATGCTTTTATTTAAATACAGTACTGTGTCTTTATTCTTCACTGTACACACCAACTAATGGGCCATTCTTCTAGAAGTAATGAAAAGGGAGTCAAGTCATGCTCTTTTTATTGTATCTTTCTTTCAATAAAATAAAATCAGATAAAAATAATATATTCAGATAATAACCAGTCTTATTTATTGGAGTGAAAATTATTTGGGCTCCTAATCATTGATAGGGGTGGTATATATCTTCCCTGAGGTCCTCCTGGAACCTCCTGAGTACCACCAAACTTTTGTTTGTTCTGGATGTACAAGGTAATAAAATAGAACAAAAGACCTGATGATGAGGTCAGATGGTAAAATTTCAGAGGGCTATCTAGCACAGAGAATTTTTGTCTTAGTAGTTTAAAGGCTAAGGAGATATAACTAAATTTATTTCTTTGCATGTAAGTATGAGAATCTGAATTTGATCCTCAAAACTTTAAAAATCCAGTCATGAAAGTAGCTTGGCACGGTGGTGCATGCTTTTGATTCTAACACTCAGGAATCAAAAATGGGTTAACTATGTTGTAGGTCAGCCAAGACACAAAACAAAACAAAACAAAACAAAAAATTCACGATGGTTACTATAAAAAACAAACAAACAAACAAAGCCTGAGGCTGCATTCTAATAGTCTCAGCACTGGAAAAGTGAAGACAGTCTATCTAGTCAGCCTAGGCTCCTGGGAAATTTCCAGACTAAGGAGATACCATATCTCACAAAACAGTGAACTGCATATGAGCGATAGCACTTAACATTGCTTTTTAGTTTCCGAAAGCCTGGGCACACACACACACACACACACACACACACACACACACACGACACACTCAAACACACAAACACAAATGCAGAAAGAAAAGTAGTAATTTAAAGAAGTTATTTTTCTTTGACTTTTTCAAAGTATATGCCAATAGTTAACCGTTACTTTTCTGTAACATTTGTGGTCTAGAAACAGATTAGTACACACATAGTTATAAAATAAATATTTTCGATTATCGTTCCACCTTTGTGAACAAAAGCCTTATGTAACTAACTCAGCTGTATTTCACTTACTTTAACTATTGTTCAACATGATTGCTTAGCCGGAAGTCCTTCTGAACCTGATACTCAGTTTGGTGCACTCCTGGAACGACCCTCTGTTTCAACTAGTAACTGAAGTAGATAGTATTCATGAAGCCTCTGATACTATCATATCAAGAGCCAAAGAAATTGGGGAACAAAACAAGCGCCTTCTAGAGGGAATTGAGAAGATACTTAGCCAGGTGAGCAGTTCCCTGAAACTTCATTTATTTCCTTATTAGCTGATGCTTACAGTGAGAAACAAATTATGAAAAACTCTTCTTTGCAAGAACGAAGCTCAGGCATTCTACATTGTAGAGTGCTATTAAAACAAGAGTTAATTCTTACACAGTAGATTCTAATATCTCTAAATCCTGGACTTCAACTACAGTGTTGGATGGGTGTGGTCTTCCTGATGCTTTTTAGTAATCCACAAATGGCTTACTGTTTCTTAGACACTTATGGTTAAATGGTCCACAATAAAAGAAAAACAGACTAAAAAAATTGACAAGATTAAGCATTCTTGAAGAGAATTAATGTGTATGTATTGGCATTCTGGTTATATACCTCTTCCACAAATACACCAGAGAAGTAAAGTGTTAAGGGAGAGAAAAGAAAATCAAAATCAGATTAGAAACTCTCCTGCTGACTTTGGCCCTGCCCATAGGGAACTGAAAAGTTCAAGATGGGTCATCAACACTGTTCCAGAAACTCTCAAAAGAGGTGCATTTCCTTAAACTGTTCATCCTACATATTGTTTCACTCTGCTTTCCTACATCAAACTCATGTCATTGAATTTGATATGTTCAAATCATTTGACACACTTAAAGTTGATTTTGTATTTTGAATTTCTCCAGTTATGGTAATTGTCAGTGCTAGTGAGATTAATACCAATTCAACTTTCTGAAAATCACAAAGATAAAGTACATTTGATAAAAATAAGTAGGATTTACATACTACTTGCTTTAGATTTCCTTCTTAGCTATTTGGTGTATATTAACACCATCTATGTTCTGGTGTACATGCCATATTTTTGTAATTTCCATGAGAAAGTGCACATCTGATGAGCACACACACACACAAATGGAAATACAAATAAAACCATTAAACCAACAATATATGCACTAAACATTCTGATTTCAAGGTATTGCCTTCATTTCTGTGAGGCTACATTCTGACTTAGTGATAATTTCATAGCAAGGCACAATAAGGCATTAAGTATTCTTCATCATTGTTAAGTTTCCAAATAGGTGCAATTTAGTTCAAAACAGTAAAATGGCAAGTGATCCATTACCAGAAGCAGCAAAGTACAAGGTTGTTGTTAATACAGAGAAGCATTTTAGGTAAGGGAGCAGACACTCCCTCTTTTACCACACCTTGGTAAATACTGAGGACCTAGTTATCATATGTATACATGGAAAAGACAAACTTCAACTCAGATCACATGCCTAATACAAAACATATCTATATACTCTGTTTCAAACTTTTAGATGCCTGACAGACTTGCACCCTGCCTAAAAATATCCATGAATTTGGCTAAAATTTTACATTGGTCTTTCCTCCAAAACATGCATTCAACCATAAGATGAAATACAGATATAAAAATGCTAACATATAAATTTTCTATTCTCTAATTAGGCCTATCCTGAAGCCAAAGGAAATGAGATCTACTCTGTTTGGTCACAATTTCCATCCCTGCAGGGAATTGATGAAGAATCCAGAGACTTGGCTCTTTACAACAAGATACGCTGCCTGCGCAGGGATTCCCACAAGGTTGATAATTATCTCAAGCTCCTGAGATGCAGAATTGTCCATAACAACAACTGTTAAGCCCACATTCATTCCATGTACTTCTGAGATGGTTCTTAACAGCCTATTTCTTCAAAACTTCTAGTAGTACTATGGCTTTCAGTGCATGCTTGGGTGCTAGGGTCTCTCCTTAAAGAATAAAAACAATTTTTTTGAAAAAGTTGAAGTCTGAAAACATCTGTCAATGTTTCATTTGTTAATTTAATATAAAATGTTTCAATGACATCATCATATCATCAAATTTTGTCACAAATAATGGCTCAAGGCTCATAAATAATACTAATGGCAAAGAAACTGAAAAGTGTAGAAAGTTAATATGGACAAAGAGTTTTAGAATTGTAGAAAGAAGTCATTATTAAGAAGTCCATCTAGTTTACCCAAACGATTGAAAGCTAGACCATTTCTAAGAGACAAATTTCTAGTACAGAATTGAATAAATCAAGTGCTATGGAACTGAGTTGCTTCTAGACATTACACTATCAGCTAAGCAATCTCAAAGTGTTAGGATACAACCATGTATTAACCCTAGATATCTCTAAAAATTGACTTCACATATTCTCCTCTGGACTCCCAAGATCTTACATTAATCATTTTACTCAATATGACAATATGAAGAAACTGAGATTCAGACAGAGTGATAGCAGATTACAGAAAATTAAGTAGAGCATTGTTTACCATACATACTGAGCAACTTGCTTTCAGAGAGAGTTGATACCAGATTGAGGACAAACCATATGGTAGGAGACGTTCTTAAAACTGTATTATTATTCCTACAAAATATTAATTAAGTGACAATTTTTCACTCTCTTGAAACTGGTAAATAAGTTTCCATTATTTATTTATAAATAAATTTCTATCATCTACATGAATTATTAGGGGGAAAATGCATCTGGAAAACCAATAAATCTAACAGTTTAGAAATTTGCACATAGGTATCCATCAGACATAGGAGTAGACATTCCTGACATTTATAAAGTCATTGAATAATGGCCAGTGCATAAGGTCTGTTTTAGGAGATTTTAGAAAAGGAGGCACATGATGCCCCTAATCTACATATACTTCTGAACTGTTGCTGGTTACACAGCATAAAGGCATAGACAATATTACTGAAGGTACTGAAGAATACTTTGTTGTAAAATATTTTTTAATGAGTTTATAATGATGAAGAAATTTCCAACCCTTGCAATGGCTTCCATAGTACCAAAAGCATTTATGACCTGAAACACTAAAAATCCTCATTTGAGTATGTCAGGATAATTGTCAATAATTGGTATAGCTCAGCAACATGGTAAGGGAAGCCTGGCAGAGTTTTCTCTGCTAAAGAAACAGCAGCACAACAGTTGCAAACTGCAATCAACAATAATCTGATTTGACCTAAGGCTCACCTCACATGAGAAAATTCAGATGTTATATTTGAAGACAGTAAGAAAAGCAAACAGAAAAATTAACAATGCTTAAGGAGGTCATGGCACCCACCAATAAGGATCCGATCAAAGTTTTGTTAAATGGATGTGATCTATCAAAGTGTCTTCTAAACATTTTTGGTCAGATCAGTTGATTCCCAGAACTGTTACCTACTCTGTTGAGAGAAACATTTCCCAGTGTTGATGGCTAAGGAAAGAGATTTGTGTTTGATTAAAACATCTAGGATTATTGACTGTAGCTGAGATAGGGTGGTTCATGCTCCTATAAATATCAACAGCATTTGTCATTACCTGAAACACTCAAGAAACTCTGGAGAAAATATGACAGACATAAGATCATGAATTAAGGCAAAATATTGGGTGAAAATTCCATTTCTACTACTAATCTGGAAATGAGTAACTATGAAACAGAGATGGTCTTGGAGATTTCCAGAATGACTTGAAGCCTCTAGATAACATGGGGGAAATCGGAGCAGCACATATAAGTAGGACTATGTTAAAGGTAAATAGGATGTCAATATTCCCTGAAGGGAAAGGGTCATTGATCTGTAGATATTGATTCAATCTGTACCCCAGCTCTGCGTGGCTTTGAGTAATTCTGTTTGTATATATAGTACGTAGAACATTGAATGAAAGCAGTAGTGAAGTGAAACAGCTTTCCTGAATTGGAGACTACATTGTGATCTAAACTCTAAGAGATGCAGCTGACTTCAGCTCAACCCTGCTTCTGTAAATAGCCCTCTGTCATGTTCCCCTAAGCTTTATCAATAAATTATTTCATGAAGGTATATTAGAAAAGTATATTTTCTTTTTCTTTCTTTTCTTTTCTTTTATTGAGCTATACATTTTTCGGCTCCCCTCCCCTTCAACCCTTTCCCATGGTCCCCATGCTCCTAATTTACTCAGGAGACCTTGTCTTTTTCTACTTCCCATATAGATTAGATCTATGTATGTCTCTCTTAGGGTCCTCATTGCTGTCTAGGTTTTCTGGGATTGTAATTTGTAGGCTGATTTTTTTTGCTTTATGTTTATAACCACTTATGAGTGAATAGATCTGATAACTTTTTCTGGGTCTGGGTTACTTTACTCAATATGATGTTTTCTAGCTCCACCCATTTGCCTGAAAATTTCAAGATGACATTATTTTTGTTTTCTGCTGTCTAGTACTCCATTGTGTAAATGTACCACATTTTTCTTATTCACTCTTTGGTCAAGGAGCATTTAATTTGTTTCCAGGTTCAGGCTATGACAAACAGTGCTGCTATGAACATAGTTGAGCACATGTCCTTGTTATATAATTGAGCATCCATTGGATATATACCCAAAAGTGGTATTGCTGGGTCTCGAGGAAGGCTGTTTCCTAATTTTCTGAGAAATCGCCGTACTAATATCCAAAGGGGCTGTACCAGCTTGCATTCCCACCAGTAATGCAGGAGTGTTCCCTTTTCTCCACAACCTCTCCAACGTAAGTTGTCATCAGTGAACAGTATATTTTCTATGGTGTGATCAAGTCTGCTCTTTTAATAACCAGTGTTTGATTATGCCTCACCTGGAGATAAGGCAACAGAGAGTAGAGAATGTCTTCGGATGTATTCACTCAGTCAAGTGTGAGATCAATGGTTTTCATTTTGCATTTTATTGATAGACAATGCATAAGGGTAAGGGGGAACAGTAGTACTGATATCTAAGGGGTACCTCGTAGTAAACATTTTCCAATGCATGCTCTCCTTGTAGAAGAAATAACACAACTCAAATGACCAATTTTCATTACAGAGAAAATGTTCATTATGAAGAATACAAGATTCAATGATCTAATTATTTTAGGTACAGAAAGAGGAAGTTGGAATTATGTTTGATTACTAGGGGTTAGATATGTATTTGCTTGCTTAATACATCAATCTGAATACACATTCATTTATGAAGCCTAATGTAGCTGGTAATAGCAGGTTTGTGTTTTTACCAATTTAGAACATGGTAAAGGACGTGAAAAAAAGAAAAGCACTCTTGAGCTAACAATCTTAACATTTAAGGGGTATTTACAAGAAAATGGATTAGTTAGAGCTGTCAAGTTTATTTGCTGAATTGGAAAGTGATCATAAAACCCTAAGACTTTCAGACAAGTGCCAACAATGACTTGAAGACCCTGACTTAGGGTTAATTAAAGCTCCACATATTTGCATAGTTGAGAAGTTCACTTGGCAAGCCCTAACTATGGAATGATTTCTCTGGTTCTAAGCTGTGTGTCAGAGAATTATATTTATTTCACCATATTTACCCAGTTTAAAAAGAATATTCCCTCTTCACCTATATCAAACCAAATCATGTAGCAGTGGCCCTACAGAACAGACAACATTCCCAGGCAATTTAACTCTTTGAAGACACCATTGAATAGATTCTCTCATTTCATTTCTCTTAAAGCGGTGATGTGTCTCTTGCTGCTGTTGGCAAATCTGCTCCTTTTGGAGAATGTCTCCTCCACACCAGATGTCTTGTCCACTAAAGACCTGTATGATTATGTGGTTGAACAGTCTCATATCAACTACGACATGTCTGCAGACATATACCACGAATTTGTAAGTTCCTCGGTTGCTTCTTGTTTCCTCTCTAATGGGGCCTGCAGAAAATGCTACTAATTAAATTAGAAATCACCACTATCTGATGTTGATGTGACAAAATTTTATAAGTAATAGAAAGAAGCAGATAATAAAATGTGAATTGGAGAACCTGGGAGGTTGTATAAAATCTCAAGCGTTTTTAAGAATGAAATGACTTTTCAATTTTCTAAATAATAGATTTTAAAAATAAAAACATAATTTGAACTTTCACTTTTAACATCAAATCCCAAAAGAACAACATGATAGAACTGTGACTTCTTGGTCTTTTATGGAGGACTCCACTCTCTACAGAAATTCTCAACTCACCCCTCTGCAGATATTCAGTGTAGGATGATTACACTACAGCCCATTGAATACATGGATAAAAGCTAAATAATCATAACCATGCAATTGGTGGGGGGCAGGGTGATATCCAACTGCTCAGAAACTCCAAAATGCTAAGAAATATAGTTTAATATTTCCAGTGTGTAGCATCTGTTTGCAAAAGAGAGCTTGTGTAGAAGGGAAATATGTCCTCCCTTCCTAATGATGACACATGACCTTTGGATTTTGTCAAGAAGGAAAATACAAGGTAAGGATCTGGGAGAATTGGTCTTTAGAGTTGAAAAAAGTACACAGTCCCATTGAGTTTTTCATTCATTGGTGAGAACTCCTTTTACTTTTTTCCTTCTCTGATTGTCTCTCCCAATCTTTCAACTGCATGGCATTCCCAGAAACCCATTAACCTCCTTCAAATGTTCTGATGGCTAGTATTTTAAAAAATTGCATTTAAAAATAAATACCTGAGGAAATATAATTCAATACTGATTATTATATAAACTTTAAATATTTTGTGCATTTTTCTTCACTCCTTGCTAAGTATATTTTTAAAATAAGGCTAGTTTTTTTTATTAAAAATTTGCATCTCCTCTACCTCTCCCATTTCCCTCCCCCTCCCACCACTCCCCCAACCCCTCCCTCTCCAGTCCAAAGAGCAGTCAGGGTTGCCTGACCTGTGGGAAGTCCAAGGTCCTCCCCCTTCC